>JAIWYO010005605.1:0-246176 GCA_020631735.1 Saccharum officinarum | reverse complement strand
CCCTAGTTTGGTTTTGGCTAATTGATGAAACCTAGGACTAACTTTTGTATCTAAGTGGATGATTTGATAAAGGTGGTCATTGAATATGAGATATGACATTGACTCATATGACCAAAATGGTGAAGACCAATATTAGGCTTGGCTCGATGGACGGTTGTGAAGGTGAAGGGGCTAGTCGAGGCTTCGAAGCGAAGGGACCATGCGATGGTGAAGCTTGAGCAAGACTTGGCGCCGATGGACCGATGCAACGGTGAAGAGCAAGTGAAGTCAAGGTCGATGTGATCAAATGGTCATGTGATGATATGAAGTGGATCATATCTTGGAGAAACAAAATGGGCTCAAGGCAAAGGTATAACCATAGGGCCATTTTGTTTTACACTCAAAGACACATAAAGGGTGTGAGTGGTTTAGGGTCGATAGCCGAACTATTAAGAAGGGAAGTCTTATCGTTATTCGACGCACGGTGCCACTAGGTGAATTCATGAAGTGCATGGCATGTAGGGCCTAGTGAGCCTAACTGAAAAACCTTTGAAAATGATTAAGAAAAAAGCTAACACACAAGCACATGGAGATGTACACTTGATGGTGTTGGCACATTTGCAGGAGAAGGTGTTGGAGTTGATTTTGATCAACTTGGTGAAGGGAGAAAGGTTTTTGGTGTTCTCCGGACACTAGGATGGCTCTTGGAGTGAAATACTGCTTTGATCCATTGTGGAACTGGATCAAGTGCTTTAGTGGGTCGTGTAGCCCTCTGAGTAAGCTTTCCCAAAATGTCCAAGATCATCGAAATCGGGAGTTCGAAGCGTAAGAGATATCGCCGTTTACCGAAGGGTGGTCTGTGACCGGACTCGTGACCACCGTGTCCGGTCAGTTTCGACCACACACCGCGTCCGGTCAGCTGCGACCACCGCATCCGGTCAGTGTTTTTCGTGGGCAAAAGTGACTGTACGCTGCAGCGAGTCCGGTCAGTGATGACCGGACGCGTTCCGGTCACTTCGGGAGCTTGCTAGAACCTCTCTGTTCGCTGTTTCGCTGCGACCACCGCGTCCAGTCCGTTAGTGACCACCGCGTCCGGTCAAAACAAGTTTGTACACGCGAAAACTAGCCGTTGGAGCACGCTACTGGACCACCGCGTCCGGTCGTCCCAAAAATTGCTCAGTGGAGTGGCAACGGCTCTATTTGTATGGGATGCTTATAAATACTCGTTGGCCGGCCCTGGGGAGGTCGCTTGGGATTTCTAACACTCTTGTGCATCCTTTGAGCTAAAGCTTCTCCTCCCCTCATCTCTCTTGCTTGATTGCAAATCAAAAGTGAGATTGAGTGATCTCAAAGTGCATTGCATAGCTTGAGGGCATCTAGTGGCACTTATGGGTGGTTTAGCCGGTGGATTTCTTGTTACTCTTGGAGAGTACCGCTCCTAACCGGCTTGGAGATTGTTGGAGGCGTTGGCAAGAGAAGGTGATTGTTCTTGGTCACCTCCAGTTTGATTGTAAGAGGTTCTTGTGCTTTCCTCGGTGGGACGCCAAAAGCAACTCTAGTGGAATACGCGTGTCATTGAGTTACCTCACTTGAGAGTGGTGTCTTGCGGTGCCTTGCGGGGCGTGCCTTGAGGGGCAAGTGACTTGAGGGTCACACCAGGAAACCATCTAAGTGTTGGTCGACACAACCAGTGACATAGCTTGTTGGTGCACAAGTGAACACCGGGTGAACAAAATATTATGTCTCTTGTCTCCTGATGATTGGTCTTCATATTGTGTTGTTGTCAATATTGATTGATTGTATATCATCTTGGTGATTGGCAACATCTTCTCTTCACCGTCGGTATAAGAATCACAATCCTCTCTCTCTCTTGCACTTATTTTACTAGTTTATCTTGTGTAGCTCTAGTGGTAGCTTTGCTAGTAGTGTTGTTAGCTTGTTCTCTAGTGTAAATTAGTGACATAGCTCTTGTGTGAACTAGAGATCATAATCTACTAGACTTGTGGATAGGAGGCTTGCATCACAACCTTTGGCTAAGAAAAACTCGCTTTACGCCGTTTGTTATTCTAACAAGTTTGCTTAGTGGTGCTTGTAGAATTTTTTATATAGGCTATTTCACCCCCCCCTCTAGCCATCTAGGACCCTACAACCACCTATAGCTCACAGGTGACAGGTAATCATCTGACTTCTACCGGTCTAAGCAAGCTAAGCATTTCTTGACTACGAAATACCAAGGTAACAAGGATATGGATATAACAAGGGTAAACAAGGTATAATGCAGCAATGGTTGCAAACAACTCCTAAACGTAATGCATCCAATTTAAAGTAAAGCATTAATAAAATATTTGCAAACCGGGAGAGAAATGCTCCAGGGCTTGCCTCTTTCGAAAGAGCTCGGGTGGTGGTCAGGGCACTCTGGAAGATCCTCACCGACCTCCTCGTCGGCTTCGGCACCTCCTGCTCTTGCACCTCGGGCAGCTCTTCCGGCTCCTCGGAACTGCTACCGAGTTACTTCTTACGATCCTATATGATGCAAATGTATAAGTGCTCATGCCTAGGTGCATTGCAGAGATGACATGTAATGATCATGATGAAATGAGATGTAGATGAACAGGTTTACTTTATTGCAATAAAGTGGAAATACAACTCTTCTACAAGGTAGTCCACATCATCCAAGAACATGTACTCGTATACTACTACATGCATTCTCTACCATGCCAAGTCACCCTAGAAATCTAAGATGCTTCAAAGATACACCAAAGCAAATCTTATCAACTAATCTTGCATTAAACAAGGTTAATTAAACCCTAGTTGACACTATGTTTGAATAGCAACACTTCTTTTGGTAGCATAGAAAAATCTGATAAAATTACAGTGGATTACTATCATCTAATTTAGCATGCCACAAAAAATTCATTACATTTGGAGTACTAGAAACTGCCTACACAAAAAATAACAATCTAAGGCCTAAAAATGAGCATAAAAATACTTTATACTATGAAAAGTATCAAACAACAGATTTAGCATTTTTCCTACATTATACACAATAAACAATCACTATAGAAAAATTATTATATGCAGGTTTTTTTATTTATATTTTTCTCTATCAAAAAATAACAATTATTAACAAAAATAAGCACTTGTACTACACATAAAATTTTCCTACAGAACATGCATGGAACATAATTTTCCTAGAAAGTACATTACCAAAAAGATTAACAAAATTGAAACCATATTTTCTGAGCTTTCTATGATTTATTACATATTCATCGAGAAAACAACAATTTAAATGTTTAAATAAAAGCCCTACATAAAAGTATTTCAAACTTGACATGCAATATTTTTACATCATAGATCTGGTCCTAAGAAGTCTACCAAAATTTGTTTCACAATTTTTGGAAGCCAAAATAAGCAAGTTATGGATTTTAGAAGCCTTTTATAGTTTTCTGGAAAAACATTTTATTTAAATCTTTTTGAATCCGACCGCTCAAGCGCGCTACACGCACCCCAGAGATGAACCCAGAGAACACACACGAGACAGATATGTGGGCCCGCGACGCCACGGATCAGTCACAGGGAGAGGGAGAGAGACGCTGGCGGCCACAGCTCGCCGGCGGTGAGGTCTCCGGCCAGGCCAAGGTCACCATGTGGACCACCTCGATCTCACGAACTCGATGGTACACACGCGGTGCCCAACGGGGCTCAGAGGACCGGTCACCGCCGTCCATGGCGGAACGGTGGCGCGGGTGGTCGCCGACCAGCCATCCCCGACCACGATACGGTCACCGGAAGGGTGCTCGAGCACCGATGAGTTGAGGTGAACAAGATGTGCGCGCAAGAAGGGAAAAAGTGGAGCAGAGAGGAGTGGCCCACGGAGCGAAAATCTCCGGTGAGCTCGGCCGGAACTCCGGTGAGCGATTCCGGCGGAGGGAAGGCTTACCACGGGCGGTTGAGGTGAGCGCGGGCTGCGCCAGAAGGAGGAGAAGCCCGAGGCAAGATGGAGCGGCTCGCAGTGAGACGGAACGGCCGGAACGCGCGTCTCCGGTGATGGCGCGCACGGTGGCGGAGGCAAACTGCGGCCGGTGCGCGCGGGAAATAGCAAGGCGAAAAGAGAGGAGAAGAAGGGCGAGGCGCTGCGGGCGGGTTTGTAGTGGCGAGCGCGCGCGCTGGTGGGGGCGACCGGGGCGCCATCTGGCCGGCGTCGCTGGCATGCGCTCGCCACGTGGCGGGCCGGCCTGCTGTGATTGGGACAGCGAGCGCGCGGGCGGGAGAAGGAGACGGCCACACGTGCGTGGCCGGGCCGTGGAGCTGCCGCGGGCGCGCGCGGGGGGGGGGGGAACCGGGCCGCTTTGGCCAGCGGGCCGAAAGGGAAGCGGCGGCCCGATTTGCTAAGAAATGACTTTTCCAATTTTTATTTCCAATAAATTTTCAAATAAATTCAATTAACAGTTTTAAAATCCCATTTTGAGCAAGAAGAGGACTTTTTTCTGAAAATGGCCTAAAAATGAAAGTTGCTTAGAATTTAATTCTCTACAACTTTTATTGAGGGGCCAACTCCAAATTCCCAACAAATTTTGAATTATAGAATAAAAGCTAAATAGGGAGGGTTTTTTACCATTTTCGAATAATATTTTTAAAAGCAATTTTTGACAAAACTTTGGTTACCAAAGTTGCTCCAAAAATTGTACTAACTAGTTCTAGGTGATTTAAAATTATAGCCACACATGTTTTAGTAGCCTAACCAATATAATTTGGGTGAAACAATTCTAAACCATTATATGCAACAATCATGTTCCACAGAAATGCTTTAACTCAAGATGCACTCTACTTCTTATGTGATTATAAATGCAATGATGTATCATGCGTATGATTTGCAATGCTAAATGCCTGCGTAACACCGGGTGTTACAATCACACCCTCTATGGTGTCTTGATCACCAAAACCAAAACCCCATCAATACATTTGTCTTGATTTCCATCGGGTTTTGTTTTTCTCTTTCTTCTTTTCCAAATGTGAAGCACTTATCATCTTTTGGTCACCTCCATCACTATGGCCATCATCTAGCTCCATCACTTGGCATGGGACTTATTTCATGTCTACACACTTAGCATAATGATTAGTCCCTAGGTTTCATAATTATCCAAAACCAAACTAGGGCTTTCAATCTCCCCCTTTTTGGTAATTGATGACAACCTTTTTCACAAAGATTTTCAATAAAATTCTTTTGATTCATGTTGCTTGCCCAAGCATTTTACCATGTATAAAGGATATCGGCAAGTTTCATAAACCCGAATTGATACCAATTGCTCCCCCAACATATGTGCTAAGAGTTTGGATTTGAAAACTTGAGGCGTGGCCACGGTTGGCCACGCCTTAAGTTTGGCTGCCACACCCATTGAGGCTGTGTTTGGTTCTCATTTAAGCATTGGCTGCCATAGACTTTTTTCTTGTCTTTTGCTCCTATTGTCTGTCGTGTAGCGCGTATTAATTATGGTGAGGCTGTGGCGAGTGTGGCGGGGTTTCTGGCCGCCACCGCCATTGCCACACCGTGGCGTCGCCAACCGTGGCCAGGAACCAAGCAAGCCCTAAGAGTGTTTGGGATTGCTCCGCTCCATGTTTTTCAGCTTCGCTCCACATTATTTAGCCAAATAGTTTCAGCTCCACGTACTCCGTTCGAGGAAAAGGATTGAGTTGTGAGAGCACCTAAAGAGGTGCTCCACAAACTCTAGTTTTTTATAAAGCTGCGATGGAGTTTGTGGAGCAGTCTCAAACACCCTCTAAAGCAGAGGATAGCGACCGAGGAGACCTACTGGGACGTTTCTGTTTGCGCGCCATGGGAAGGGATGGGATGGATGGACCAGGAGAGAAAAGAAAGGTGATGCCAACCTTTCCCTCCTCTGGCACTATGTGGCAGTCGATCGAATTGCGTCTCATTCATCGCCATCCTGTTTCTTGTCTGCTTACTTGTCCTTCGGTGCATACATAGGCATGGCCGTCTAAACATGTCAAGCCCACCACACCACACCACACCACACCATACGGAACCATCGACTTCAAGGCAGAGGCAGAACCAGGGCCAGTGGGGGGCCATGCGCACCCACCCCCCCTCAAAAAAAACAGTGAAATTTTTTTAATATCCTTATTAATAATAGAATATAAAGCATACTTAGCTCATTTTAACTCGTATTTTATCATAATGTTGTGATTTTTTTTTTGTTATCAACACTAACTACATATGTAGAAGCATAGAAAAAATCTGTTGAAATGTACACTTATGTATATATTTATCACACATACAATGTGTCATTATGTTTGTCCGGCCCCTAATCAAAGTTTGTGGTTCCGCCTCTGCTTCAAGGGTATGTAGACTTGCTACTCCTACACCACACGGAACACAAAGCTCGCACTCTGTTTCACCCAAGGAAAGTCATGCATGCTCATGCCGGCGACTCATGCTCATGCCGGCGACTGTCTCAACAGCCTAGAGCCCACCGTTCAGTAAAAATAAACATGCTACACATGAATGCATGCCGTGTAGGTGTGTACGTCGTCGTTTGACACCGTAAAAAACTCAAAACTATAAAGCTGCGGATCTCATTTGAGTGCTACAACTTTGATATAAAAATATCTTCATTTGACACTATACAGAAATGATATTATTTTTTGTAATATGACAAGCGTTAGTATGCGATTTTTCTGCCACTAAAATTTTATATTATTTTTTCGAGCATCTTAACAGCCCTAAATGTAAAAGCTCAAAACTATAAAGTTGCAGATCTCTTGTGAGTGCTACAACTTTGATGTAAAAAGTATTTTCATTTGACATCATACAAAAAATGATATTATTTTTTAATGTGACAAGAGCTAGTACACGATTATTATGCTACTAAAATTTTGTATTATATTTTTGAGCATCTTAACGTCCTCAAATGAAAAAAAAAAACTCAAAACTAGAGATCTACAGTTTTATATAAAATTCATCTTCATCTGACTTCATATCGAAAAGTTATGATTTTTCTAAGGTTCAATGTTGTCTGCCATTTTCGGTGGCGCGACAGAAAAATACTATCACGCCAACGATAGTGACATGATAAGCTTTTCCACGTTAAAAACGCCGTCTAACGTGGTAGATGTTGCCGCGCTAATGCATGTGGCGCGGTAATATTATTTTGTCACACCAGCGGCACTGGCATGACCAAAAGGGTTATTATTAAAATTTGTTAGGAACTGTTATTATTAAAATTTGTTAGGAACTGTTATTATTAAAATATTGAATAAAAAGAATTAAAAATAAAAAATCCAAGCAATGCAGACATACATAGCCCGTGAAATAGCACAGTACCTCCGCATCATTTCCCGTGAAATAGCACAGTGGACCAATCGATGGAACGAGTAACATGAACATGTTTAAAACGTGTTTAGCTCGTACCTCATAATGCTTCTTCAATTAGAATGTTTTAGGAATTCTCCAGATTTTTCTAAATATATTTCTTATTTTTAGAGCTAAATCTAATTTTTTAGAAGCTTGTAGACATATTTCACAAGCTCTAAATATTTTGTTTGGATTGGTTGTATTCCTATCTATCTCTAAGACTTGTCTCGGATTTTTTTTAAGTTTAGAGACATTTTCTGTGGTTTAAAACCTTATTAGATATTTACTGGAATTTTTAACTAAAAAAATGAAACCATCTTGACAACCACTTCAAACAAGGGCATGGAGTTAATCTGAACGGTTTTCATAGTTCAAGAAGTAAGATCCTTGTAAAGTTCAAAGAGAAAAAAACGATGACGATAGTGTTTTTTTAAGGATCTTCTCTTGGTTAGTTTTAGTTTTTTTTTTGAAATGAAACTGTGGAGCAACGGCTCCCAGCATAGCACCCACTTTATTAAAGAAGACGACATTCTCTTGGTTAGTTAGTAGGCGAAAACTGATTACAAATTCCCAGTAGGAAATGCAACCATACATGCCTTCCTAATGACTCGTAAATCGACCTGTTCATAAGCCCATCAAATTCATCATTCAACGCTGTATAAACTCCACCGCTTAGAATGCCTCCTTCATTGCCTTGATTTCTCGAATGATATGACCTTCCTTAGATCTTTTTTTAAATGAACTAGGCAGGAAAGCTGCCAATTATATTAAAAAGAAGAAAACCCAGACTAGGCAATACAACAGAGTGACAAAGACCCCTAAAGAGTTAAGCAACAACCACAACTACAACAGAAAACAACACCCTACAATGAAGACAACTCAGCCAACATGTCATCGGCAACATGTGCAAACAACTACAAAGAAACCAACAACAACAGCCCTAAAACCCATTAAGAAGAGGCAAGGTGACCTCTGCCACAAGATCCCAGAAGGTACGACCGTTTAATTCCATCAGAGGCTTGAGGAGATCTGGTGGACACAAATCCTTCAGGCAGTCTACAACATCTTGTATTGCGACATCATCGAGCTTCCCATCCTTCCCAACGATACCCAAATCTTTTAACACATTGCGCTGTGCGAGGCGGGTACTTCGATGAAGTGAAGATTGTCATAGGACTTACGCCGACGTCTTGCTATTATGGCAGGTGGTGAAGGGGGATGTATAGGAGGACATTCCACGTCCTTCTCCTTCCTAGTTGTGGCAGACGGAGAAGACATTGCCTTTATCGATGGATCCTCCGTTAGCTAGAACACTTCTGCTTTGACCTCGATCGTAGAATGTGCAAGGTCGCCTTCGATGGTGATGAGATATATGGGGTCCTCAACTATCATTTGTGAGATAGCTTCCTCATTGTCGGATGCGTCCTCCACCAAAACAATATCCTCAATAGGAGTGACAATATCTAGCAACGATCGCTCCCTGGAGGTCTTCGAGGGCAATATAGTGGGTTGATCTATTGTCTTCTCACCGATGACGGGATCTGCTCTGATCACACAGGTGTCCTCACACACCAAGGAGTCAGCGGGCGAGCACGCCTCCCAAGAGAAGTGAGAATCGATGGCCTCGGAGAGCGCCAAACTGGAGAACAGGGGCCGAAGAGCTCATCCATTTTTGAAACGAAAGTATGCTCTCCGGGTGGCTCTGCACAGGGAGCAAAGAGGCCGGACACATCAATTGAGGGGTCCTCACTTGGCAGCTCAACATGCTTGAAGTGTGTAGCCACACATGCCAGCCACAGCTTGATAGTTGAAATCTCATCTCTGAGTGGTCGCACCAGATTCTCCAGATGGGTGATGATATGTTGCTGAAGCTCTGAGTGCAGTGACTCCAACAAAGGAGTAAGAACAGGTTGGAGATCAAAGATGGCCAGAGCTTGAGGTGCATGAACACCGCGGTCATGTACATCTTCCAATCCCCTCGCGAAGGAGAAGGACTGTGTGGAGGTGACGGTCAAGTGCAGAGTTGACTTGGCGAGGATGCAACCACAATGTCTGCCCAACTACGATCTAGTTGTAACCCCCCCCCCGATTTGGGTGCTCTTGAATACAAAGAATTACTACTGTTGTACGTACGTAGGGCTCCAATAGCCTGAACCAAGATACATTGTTGTGTCTTCTCTTATGCTCTTGAGTCCACATGAGCCACTGGAGACCCAGACTCAGTGACACCAGATGAACAACGATGCTTGCCACGGTTATAGACCTCCCGACAATTGGCTTTGCACAGTGGCCAAAGGGTTGGCTAAGGAACCTGGCCTAGCCGACCCAAAGCCGGCTTGGCTGGCTTGCGCAATAATAGGGACAAGAGTCAGTCTAGCTGACTTTGTCTATCTAGAATGCCTTTTCTCCTCTTTTGCTTGACCGAGGGAAAATTAGATCTGTCTTGCTCAAGATTTCTCCCCCATCTTTGCTAGCCCTTCTTGCTTGAGTTTGTGCCTTTGCATCTTTGATAAACCCAAAGGGCACCATTTCGGTTGGAAGTTCTTGGATGTTGATGCGCTACTTTGAGCCTTATGATCATCAACAATAGCACCCATAATATGTTTCTCTGCATCTGAATGGTCTAGATTGTCAATGACAATCGGTCCTTTAATTTCTTTGATTAGAACATCTGTGGAGCTGATTTTGATGGTGATTTTCTCATTGGCCTTTTCTACATGATTACTAAGAACTTCCTTGGCCCTCAACACATATACTTGCTCTGTTGATGCCTTACCCTTTTGATGGACCAGATTAGTAGGTTCACTAAAACCGGTTTAATCGGTCTTGCCATGTTGGGGCTCGATTGGTCGTAGCTCAATCAGCAATGAGGGGCACACTGTTGCTCATTGTGAGTTCAACCAATAGGCATCCTCCAATTGTGAGTAATTTGATGTATTAAAAGGAAAGGAATCCACACTCCATCTTTACATGTATGCTATGCTTTTTGTTTGCAGCTAGCTTGACTGATTTGGAAAATCGGTCTTGCTGATTTTTGCTTGTTCACGAAAGATTGGGCTTACCCCATCAGCCCAGAAGATTTGATAGTGATCTTGAGGCTCTCCTGATTACCATTGAACTTTTCTAGTACCACCTCACAATCCAAGACTTTATTTCCCTTCCTAGTTTCCCTAGACTCGCCGCTTGTCACATTCTTTCCAAAAGTGGAATAGGCTTTTTCCGACCGAATCAAGACAGCCAGATTATTTATTTCTAAAGTTTCAACAAAGGAAGGTGTCTTCTTGCAAGGTAAAGATTGTGCTTCTCCATCATGTATATCTTGCATATCCAATTTTGCCTCTTTTGATTTCCTGGACCGATAAATATGCTCCTGCAATTCAGTTTGGAAGGCATCACATGAAGCGTCAAGCATTGGAATCATGCTAGATGACTTCGGATAGTCAGACAACACCATAATATGAGGCAATGAATCATGCAGTGCTGCTGTCCTGTCATCGTTTCGAGAGGTATGAATTGAATTTGGTGTGTATGTAGCAACACGAAGTATAGTGTTAACCCCTCCTAAAGAGGCCAATTCGGATTGATTGTCCAAAACAAACCTAGCATATTGAACAAAATAATAGTGAAACGGCCTCTCATATTGAGGTTGACTAAAAGCTAGGGCTGATCCACTAATATATGCATCATGAGGCAAAGTAACAATAGAAGCACCAAATATTCTTTCCTCTAATTCATCAAATTTGGACATAAGCTTATACATAGTATGAAAAAAGAGCGGAATATTTAGCTATTGAGTGTAATGGACAAGAGAAGAAGTAGATGGAAAAAGAGGGTAAAGAGAGGTAGATGATTGATTTTTGTGTTGATTGTCTGTATTGGGCACCTCAATCGGCCGTGGCCCTTATATTTATAAGGTGGGGGTGGCCTTGTCCTTGAAGGGATCTAAATCCCTTCCAAAATGCGAGTTAGATCTGAATTGGGCCATAGAAACCGACCTGGCTGGTTCCCAAACCGCCCTGATCGGTTGTGTTGCACTCAAATCGGCCTGGCTGGTTTTACTGCACGTCTAGGGCAGAAAACCTTCTGAAAATCATAATTCATTCATCCAGACTCCAAATGAGGTGATCCATATATTTGTTTCGACCAGCTCAACGAGAGGAATGCAATGGTGCAATCCATTCTTGCATTTGAGATAGTTGGGAAAACTGTCCTGGCCGGTTTTGGAATCGGCGTGGCCTCCTGAAAAGCTATTTTCTTCGTCCAGACTCAAATAAGATGATCCAAGTATGTTTTCCGACCGTCTTGATGGTAGAAACATGATGGCAGAGTCCATTGTGCACTTTGGACACTTTTTTTGAAACGAATCAGGTAGGAGAGCTGTCGATTATTTTAAAAAGAAGATAAGCCCACAAAATGGGCACAATGATACAACAATAAGCAACAACCACATCGCAAAACAAACTCAACAAAAGGAAAGGAAAACAACTCTAGCTAGTCGGATTAGGATATCAACATGAACTACACTCAACAACTGCCGGTTGGATTGAGATATCAACACGGGCACACCAACTCCACTCAACTCCAAACAGTTCCCCACGCCGCACCCCCACAAACCAAGAGTAGAGCCGACAAGTAGCCCTCATTGCAAGCGCCATCGTTACCGATGATGTCCCATGCCAACCAGTCGCTACCATGCAGAACTAGCCACCGCAGTCCACTGCAAGCCGTGTAGCTACCACGACTCCCCCACCATGCCGTCATCGTCTTTGGGTCATGCACACATGATCGTCGATCTCCCAACCACGGCCATGCGTTGGTAGAAGTCAGAAGAGAAGCCCACCGCACCACACCAAAGAGGCCACCGCCATGTAGGACCTCTCGCCGAAGTACCGCTGTTGCACCATACACACCAAACGATCGAAACCCCGCACCGAATCCTAGATCTCCAAGGCAACTCAAACGCATGGGGGCCTCACCACATCCACCGCCGCACACCACTCCTCAGACACACCACCTTAAAGCGCATGGGGGCCTCACCACTCCTGCCGCTGGACTCTTCGAGGATTTAGGCTTGCTTTGCTGTCGAGGTGACTTGGTACCACCGATCCGCTCCATTAACTTCACTTTCATCTCGTCGCCACAGGAATCTCAGCTGCACCACATGCACGGACACAAAGCTTCTAGAGACACAGCTCCCCACCTTGCCATCTCCTCACCTAGTCGGATTGGGATATCGACACGAGCCTCAACGAAAAAACTCCGCTCAGTCGGATTGGGTCATCGACACGAGCCTCCACTTTTGCTGCCATCGCCGCACCACGCTACAAACTCGCTGTCACCGTACGAACACCTCCGTGGCCCCCTTGCTACCTTCCCCGCGCCGCGCCGAGCCATAGCCTCTTGGCCTTCAAGAAGAATCCATGTTCCTCCAGCCATGCCACCATGGCGCCACTGGTGCCCCTACTTGGCTACTACCAGCCACACCACCACGACATCACTGGCACTCATCCAAGCAAGCGACTGTCGGCCATGCCACCATGGCACAGTCAACGCACCTCTGCAGGCGGCCGGAGTGGGAAAACACCATGACAATGCCTCCAAGGAGGAAGACAACGCCCGAAGATGTCGCTGTCGTCTTGCCGACAGATCCGACATGGCTTTTGCCGGTGCTTGCTCACATCCAGCACACGAGATAGGGAGCCTTGAAGTCATGCCACCCCTGCCCTCCACTGCCGCCTCACGCCGCATCGATCGCATCACCGCCCACACCAGCGAGTTTCGGCCGGATCCGCATAGGCGACAGCAACAACAGCTACAGTCGTGGGATGGCTGGATCAGGAGGAAGGGGAGCCAGAGCAGCCTCGCTGCCACGCCCATGCAGGCGCACGGGCCCGTGCCGCAGCCACTGCCATGCCCGCAGCGACGCCCTAGCCTTCGCCGTAGCGCGCCGTATAGATCCACGCCGAGGGGCACTGGATCCGCGCAGAACCCGGCCCGCGGACGCCGGAACCACCGGAGGGCGGAGGCGGCGGTGCCACCACCCCGCCATAGTCACCCGCGCTGCCAGAAAATGCCCCGCCGCTGCCCTCCTCGTGGCCACCAGCCATTGGTGCCGCGCTCCGGCGGCGGCGAGGGGATGGGGGTGGGGAGGGGAAGACCCGGAGGTGGGGGCGAGGAGCTCCGCTCGAGCCGCTCAGTCGGGTGACGCAGGGGTCGGGGAATGTCCATACTTTGGACACTTTTGGGTGTCAAAAACACCACCATCGTACCTAAGATGCATATAGAGGAACGGAGCCTTACATACACTTGCCTGTTACTGGCATGCTTTATTTGGTTTTCCAATTGCTACATGAAGCATTTGGACACTTGATAATGGTTAAGACATACTGTTCTCAAATGACATGCTAACCAAAACTAGCACACTTCTTCAAGACAGGAACTGATGCATTGCCTCCAAATTAAATCAGGGAATTCCTTGCTCCACCTTGCCAAATTTCAGACAAAGCTACGAAACAAAACAAGCAAGCTTAACCAGACACTTCAATATACTCTAGTTATTAACTATACAATTCTTCTTTATTGCGGCTATGGCCGCAAGTTTTTATGTTTCCTAAAATCTAATATAACTAATGGTGGTCCTAATTACATAATATAGGGTTATGAAAACGGTTGAACTTCTTACGGAGGTTAACTTCACCCCTAAAATGCTTTTCGATGGCACCGAGAACGTAACAAGGTAATATTTTTTTCCTACAAACATCTTAATTGAATCACGTAAATTCTAATGAAGCATGATTTCCTGCAATAAAAACATTGTGTATGTGAAATTATGACACTAAACTCTGAAATATTCTTCTCTGATGCCGTACTTTCTAGTTCAAAAGCATCATTTCAGCATTGGGTTAATTCCATATTACCAGCCAATATTCACATTTAACTTATAGCCAATTATTAAGTGGTTTGTTACAACAGTACAAAATTCTCAACTCAATTGTTCCTGTTCGATCTATTTCTCTTTTTTTCCTAACTCCTCAATTCTGATATTGGAATATGTGATCATGTGCAGCTGTTACGTGGGCTGTTGGGATCGAGAGGGGAGAGTCGAGAGGAGCAACGGCGATGGACGCACTACAGTACCCGCGGTACTGTTCATGGCTTGAGAGAGTCAGAGGACCGGCGGGTAGGGCTGTGAGGGGCGCTGGGAACGTCGGCCGCAGGGCTTTCGCCCACGGCCGGCAAGAGAGAAGGTTTTTCCTTCTAATCTCTTGCTTAATTCTAGATTGATACATCTCCTCTCATTATATAGAGAAATGGTCTTACTTGGCCCCTAAGCAAGCGACTAATTAACCCTAACGGGCTAAGGTCTAATAGGCTCTTGACTCTTCTAACACTACACCCCACCTGGACATGCAGCTCGTCCTCGAGCTGTAACTTAACGATGACTTTGCTAGACACAAACCTAACACCTAAAAACAAGTGTTTTACATCTCGGCTTATTTTATTGACCTAAAATAGACTACGACTCTTTATTTTTGACTTCTGAAGATACGGCGGACACCCTCCGCGTGATGGACCTGCACGTGTGTAGCCACCTGGATCCTATGGAGCCCACCGGAACGAGAGGGGTGCACGGGTATAGCCACCTGGAATTAGTCGCGATAGCGACCAGCGGAGACGTCCTCGCGGCGGCCGTTGGCGGAATGCGGTGGCGCTAGGCAGTGCGTCCCCGCCGGAGACAAGGAGGGGAGCGACTCCCCTACTGCCGCTGCCGCAGAGTTGGAGGTCGCTACTCGCGGAAAAATCACCATGCTTGTGCCTGAAGATAGCAACAGGTCGGCGCAGTTGCTGGTGGCCGTCCCACGGGGTGAGATCATGCTCCGCTGAGCTGAGGTCGACCGTCGCCATGGTCGCCTCGTGCATAGGATGGTGCATCTCCTGCAGCAGCCGGAGCGCTAGGAGGCCGCGCGCCGCAGCCTGTAGCCGCACCGCCACAGACACCTTGCAGGTAAGCATCTTCCCTGCCGGCTCCATCGTGATGTCCATCGCCTGCTCGATCTGCTGCAATGTTGGCTACACCGTTGGCTGCACGTCATGGAACGACAGCAGCGTCGTGCCCCGCAGCAGCGTCGTGCCATAACCTGGCATCCCATAGGGGAAAATCGGTGGCAGAGAGGCCACGGCCGATTGTGGCAGTGGCCAGCTGACTGGTTGCAGCAGCGGTATGCCGAGGTAGAACTGGATGGTGGCGACGGAACGGGCGAGATCGGTGATGGCCGCGGTCAACTGATCTGGTGTCATCGGTGAGGAAGTAACCGGCATCGGCTCAGCGTAACCTGACATCTCTGATACCAGATTGTTATGTGGGCTGTTGGGATCGAGAGGGGAGAGTTGAGGGAAGCGACGACGACGGATGCGCTACAGTACCTGCGGTACTGTTTATGGCTTGAGAGAGTCAGAGGACCGGCGGCTAGGGCTGTGAGGGGCGCTGGGAACGCCGGCCGTAGGGCTTCGCCCACGGCCGGCAAGAGAGAAGGATTTTTCTTCTAATCTCTTGCTTAATTCTAGATTGATACATCTCCTATCATTATATAGAGAAGAGGTCTTACTTGGCCCCTAAGCAAGCGACTAATTAACCCTAACGGGCTAAGGCCTAATAGGCTCTTGTCTCTTCTAACAGTAGCCTTGTGCTCTTCACTTATAAAGAGATATCAATAATTAAAATCATTGTGCCTATGCTATTGACCGGCTGTTGAAAGTAATTATGGGCAACACTCATGTGAGAGAGCCAAGACAAAAATCCTCACAACACATGGATTTTATTTATGGAGTTTATTAGAAATTTCAGACGCTCAACCCAAAAACCGCTCTCTGTAGATCTGGGAATCTTGAAACGCATCTCAAAACGAAGGGAGACCATGAAACGAGTCACTACTGGGCCTTCTCACCGAAACACTACTCTTCTGTTTTGGATGCAATTAAGTGCTTTGGAAGCTGTGAACAGAGTATCTCTTTGCCTCCTGGCAGGCTACTGAATGCAGCCCTTTTCATTCAATTGTTCGAATACCGTACTTGGACTCTTAAGTAATTTTAGTCTATATATATGGAGTACATGTTCGAATACCGTACATGGACTCTAAGAATACCTCGATATGTTTTGCAACATGGTAATCTTTTTGGGAATAATTACTTAACTGTACATTCCCGTTGTTGTAATATGTCGTTGCATCTCATCGTGTGTAGCAAATGGTTTTAATCGCCAATAATAACAAAACTGTGGTCTATTGTGTACTGTAACACCCATTAAATGCCGTTTTTATTTCAATGACCAAATATACTTGAATTACTAAAGGAAAAACTATTTGCTGTGAACACATTAAGCTGGCCTTCAGTAAGTTTCTTATATCATTTGGTAGGCCAAAGCAAAGACACATCTTTGGACACAAAAGCGCTCGCTAGTTGACTGCTTGCAAGTCTGAATGTTCTGTCTGTTTTCAGTGCAGTATGTTTTTTTAAGGAATTTGAGTACAGTTGTAATTTAAGTACTCCATCTATACAAAATTATAAGTCGGTTTGACTTTTTTAGTTCGTACATTTTACTATATATCAAGACATATTAAGAAAAAATAGATAGATATAAGACGAGGGCAGTGACAGTGGAACACATGACACTGCAGTGGCCATGCACGTGGCACGGTTTTTCTTAAAAATGATAACTACAAATTTGTCCCTCTTTTTATTTGACTAAAAAATGGAGCAATAATACTTGGACGCAGGCAGCATATTCGCAGTGAACTGTCTGAAATTGTGCTTGTTGAGAACTTGAGAGATGTGATTGACAGCAAAAAAGGTGATGGTAGAATGACATCGCATCCACTGGTATATTGAGAATTCCATATTGGTTTGAGTTTAACCTCTCTGGATCAGGGTGTCGTCACAGGATTGGTGGCCTGCATGGTATGTTTCCCTGGCACCCCTGGACCTGGATGTTAACTGGAAGGAAGGTTCATCAGCTGTTCCTGGGAGTCCGGACCATGTACGTGTTGATGAGTAGAGCTACAATCTACTCCGTAACATTCTTTGATGGGACTCCGAGCTTCGCACAGATCAATTGAAGGCCAACCATGTGTTGGTGAGTAAATATGTCCGACTAACGGTTCGTCCAGATGTCAGGTGTCAAATTACCAGTAGCTTGATACCGGACACCGGAGGAAGTCACGCACCAAACGCGCGGTGCTTATCGATCCAGGCGTTCGTGAATTATGTCTGGAATGCCTGTGAGCATGAAAGGGAAGAAGAGCAACGAAGGCGCGGAAAAGCAGAGGATCCAACTCCAAGCCGTGACACTGTGCGTGTGCTCGTTCAGCTGTCACTGGGAGTGGGCCCTGCGTGGCTGTTCTCTTTCCCCTTGTCGCTTCGCTAAAATTTGGTTTATGTTGATACTTATACTAATTTATTATGAGAGGAAACACTGTTCGTTCGATAAAAAATAGTGTTAAAGTAGTTTAAGCGTTTCATTGAAACTTGATTTATCGTGAGAGAAAAATACTGTTTATTTGATGAAAAACGCTGCTAAAGTAATGCAAGCGAACAGGACCGACGGCCATGTTCGTTCCTCGGTCCCGGCCTCTGTCTCTCTTCCAGAACTTCCAGAATCTGTACTCTGTTACAGCCCGCTGACAACTTTCCAAGAGTCCGTTCCTCGCCAACCAGGATGAACCAACTACAGTAGCTTGTTGGCAGCAGGTAATATAATACGGAGTTTGGAGCATGCATTCTCGTAAAGAAAAAGGAAAAAAAAGCCCACTTCCTTGCCATTTTTTGACCGATTCAGGCTTAATCTATTTTCTTCAGTTCCCACCTTCCAACTTGGCCCCATTTATTTGCTCCATCAATCATTTAGTTACGCACATCGCATCATTTAAATTTCCCATTAAGGCCTTGTTTAGATTCCAAAATTTGCCTCCCAAATTCACTATGCAGAATTCCTATTTCCCGTCACATCAAAATACTGACACATATATGGAGTACTAAATATAGATGAAATCAAAAACTAATTACACAGTTTTGTTGCACTTTGCGAGACGAACATTTTAAGTCTAATTAATCAATATTTGGATAATTATTACCAAATAAAAACAAAATTGTTACAGTGTGACGGGACATTTACTATGCAAACTTTGCCTCCAAAATTTGCTATCTAAACAAGGCCTAAATTGTAACCTTGTCAGGTTAGCTCGATCTCGGCGTTTCAGCAACTTTGATCACGTGCGCGGATAGTCAACTGGTCCCTCGATCTCTTACCGGAGGTCCCAAGAAATTTCGCAAAACTAGAGTAATGTGTTCTGTCTTCTCCATGTGATGTGACAATGTGGAAGAGATCTGTGTGACTGTGTGCATGGAACTATATTATTCATATACACCTTGTTTAGATGCACATGAAAAGTTAGAATTTTTTCACTCTTTCTCCATCACATCAATCTTTAGACCCATGCATGAAGTAGTAAATGTAGGTAAAAATAATAACTAATTACACACTTTAGTTGAAAAATCACGAGATGAATCTTTTGAGCCTAGTTGATCTACGATTGGACAATATTTGTCAAATAAGACGAAAGTGGTACTATTCATCGGGCTGAAATTTTTTCAGCATCTAAACGAGCCCATAATTGGTGTCTCCGGTTCCAGTTGTGTTATTAATATTCACTACTCCGTCTTCCAGCAGTAGTAGCAGTGTAATCCCTCTATTTCAAAATAAGTGATGTTTTTTTTTATTTTTAGACATCTTGTTTGACTATTCGTCTTATTAATCCAGAAGTGTGGAGCACAAGGTTTAAACATTTACTGAGAAAACAAGGTTGATATATGCTCTTATATGTCGAGTTTGTGATGAGTGATTGTCGGATATGATCGGCTTTAGTTGAGTTTGGCTGTGTTGGTGTAGAGGTGTGGAGCAGAACGACGATCGATACAGACATGTCATGTCGATGGACTGGGTACGGTAAAAAATGGACACGAGGCTTACGTCGAGGAACCAACGTGGCTGCCGATGGAGAGGGGAGCCTGATCATATGAGTTGACAATCTGAACTAAAAAATCTCTTAAAAATTTTGGTTAACTGCCGAGGACACACCTACTTCACAAGCTACAGCTATAGAACCATCTCGAATCGGGGCCCAACTGCCCAATGGAGCAAGCCGCCAAAAAAAAAGAAAAACTCAGAATTTCCTACGGGTGAGACCCAATTAACCCAATATTTAACGGCCAAGTGGGCATCAGGGCCAGGCTTCCTGATGCGCATGGAGGGGAGAGGGTTGAAGAACAACGACGAAGAAGCGTCATCCGCTTGCTTCCTTCCCCTTCTCTTCCTCCTCCCCCACCGCCGGCGTTGCCTCTTCGCGTGCACGCCCCGCCGGGGGTTGGCGTCGCCGCACCCGTGGGTAGCGGGCGCCTACTTACCTACCTCTACGTGCGGGGGGAGCTAGACGACGCCTCTCGCATGGCATGGACGCCGGGGGAGAGAAGCGCGGCGTCTCGGCGGCGGAGGGCAGGGAGGGCGGCTGCGACCTCTACGCGGTCCTCGGGCTCAAGAAGGAGTGCTCCGACACCGAGCTCAAGGTCGCTTACCGGAGGCTCGCCATGGTGAGTGTTGACAATAAAAAATGTTCATTTTGTGAAGTTGTCAAAATGTGTAATGGACTTCACCATTGCATTCCTCTCGTCGAGATAGTCAAAAAAACATATATGGAACGTCCAATTTCGGGTCCGGATGAGAGAGTTATGCCTCCGAGAAAATGTTCCGTTGTCGGGACTTCCGGCTCAAGCTTGAACTTCCGGCCCGCACTCGAGCCGGCTTAAGCTTGAACTTCCGGCCCACACCCGAGCCAGAACTTCCGGCTCAAGTTTGAACTTCCGGCCCGCACCCGAGCCGGAACTCCCGGCTCAAGCTTGAACTTCCGGCCCGATCCGGAACTTTCGGCAAACCTAATAAAAAGGGTTGTTCGGGTCTGGCCTTTTGGATTCCGATCTGAACTGTTTCAAACTCATGGAAACTTGAAAAATAAGCCTTGAAGAGGTTTCCTACTGAGATAAGACCAACCCCCTCTATATATATGAGAGGATCATGGCCGATTGAGATCCCATCTATCCAATCGACACACGAACAAATCAATCTACTCCTTTTACCTCTTTTCTCCTCTCCTTCAACCTCTATGTTGTTCATCCCTTGATCCACGACCAAGGATGGCGCCCTAGGCTCGCCGGCCGACTTAGGGCAACCCGGCGACGTCCTTGCCCTGATGGGGTCCCTCCCGGACGAGAGCTTCGACGGTTCCTTTGCTAGTTTGCCTAAAAACTAGCCGGTTCTTCGTCACGCAAGCACGTTGGTTATCCTTTGGTGGTTTGCTTGTAAACCTCTTCGTGCTTCACCACGTAAGAGTAATATCCTCACTACGTTCTTCGGTCCGTGGCGGCCCGGGTGTCCAATACCCTTTCTGGTGTGTGATTCGGACCACATCCGATGTCAACACACTTTTTGGTGATTCTGCTGGGGAAGAATTTGCTTCGGCTCTACTTTGTAGCCGATTCTTCTTACCCTAACCTTATTCCTCGTTGATCTATCTTCTTGAGCTCGCCATTACCGTTGCATCTGGCCAAAAGGCCGATCACATCTAGTTTTGACCCCTTGTAATCTTGCTTGCAATTTTGCAACGTGTTGTGCTTGACATTGGAAAATTCAGCAAGGCGGCCAAGTTCTAAATCATAGAGTACCGTGGTGGTTCATCACAAAACTACTACAATTATCCCAAGGTACAACTTGCAAATACATCTTATGATCATAATAGTTATTTTGCAAGTCATATAAGCTCTCATGTTGGTGTTGCTAGCTGTAATGATACTAGATATGTTGCATCAACTGATACTTTTGATAATGTTCCTCATCATACACATAATAATTATGGATATCATGGTCAAGAGCCGTTGTCAACTATAAATTCTTTGAGTTTTGATGCTACTAGCAACATACAACATATAAATCCTTGTTTATCGGCTATAAGTTCACAATACGTGGTTTCACCACATGACATGCCGATGAAAGAGAGAATTGGCTATGACAATGCTAATTACTTAGCCAATTGCTCCCAAAATTCAGCACCATATGCCAATGCACTTATTCATAATTTGGCTCCACATGTTACTTCTAACTTGAGCCGAATTAATAAAAATTCAGCAAGGTATGTAAGTGCTAATACCCATGATTCGGCTTCACGTGTTATTAGTAACCATAGCCGAATCAATGGAAATTCAGCACCTTATGCAATGATCAATGCCCACAATTCGGCTTCGTATTCTGCTCACGATCAAAGCCGAATTAGTGAAATTTCAGCAAAGCATTCGAGTGCTAAAAGTTGTGATTCGGCTCCACATGTTACTAATAATTGTAGCCGATTCAATGAAAATTCAGCAATGGGTGAGGAAATCCTCGTCACGTCTACAACCATAGCTAAGCTAAAGGTAGATGGGATCACTGAAGATTCTCCTCTTTTCTATACTATGGTTAAGGTGAATTCTACATTTGATAAGTTAGAGGAAGGAATCTTTGATACTTCTATTGCTACTTCGCCTCATGTTGGACATACTAGTGAATCGGTCCTGGCTTTTAGTCAACCTCAATATGAGAGGCCGTTTTACTATTATTTTGACTAGCATGGTAGAGTGGTTGCAAAGAGTTAATCTAAATTGGCCTCTTCGGCGCCTAAAACCAATAGGGCCAGTGCAGGAGTGGCAACCACTATACCTCCTGAAAAACATGGGAAGCGACAGAAATCAGCTAGACTTGATTTTTCAGGAGTTAAAGGGGTTATACATTTATCTAGTGATTACCACATCATTGACGGAGATCAAGCCCCTACAAATAACAAAGAAGGGTTGCCTGCTTGCTCAGAATTGGCTGAGCCGACTTTGAAGTCGGCTAAGCTGACTCCTGTCTGCTCTATGTCGGCCAAGCCGACTACCTTTGCCACCAGCTTTTTGTCGGCTAGGTCGACTTTTCAGTCAGCCAGGACGACTGCCTCTGTCGCCTGTCCTGAGTTGGCTAGGCCGACTTCCCAGTCGGCCAAATCGACTGCCCCTGCTAGTGCCCAAGTCGGCCTAGCTAATTTCCAGTTGGCTAAGCCGACTTTTTCGGTTTCGGCAGCTGCTAAAGCATCTTCGGATGATTTGACCTCACTTGTTGATTGGTTTCTGAAGAAGAAGAGCAACATCATGCAAATCAAGGACATGCACTTCTCTAACATGATCAACAAGGTAGAAGACACAAATATTTTGCTCAAATTCCAATCTGGTCACACTATTTTAATTTCAGCATCTATTAGAGATATCCTTACTAATAATGGTAATAGACCGATTGAGAATAGTAATTTATTTGTTGGTGATAAAATAAATTCAGATTTTATCGGCCAACCCATTGTGCCATATGCAAGGTCAATAGTGCTAGTTTGTCAAAGCTAAGGCTTCTCAAAAGCAGCTACAAAGGTGTGGCTGAATGGGTTGATGTTAAATCTGATCCCTTCATTTGCCTAGCTTTAAAGCCGACTCCACAAAAGAATCGGCTAAAGAAATCAAAATATACCTTTGACTTTACTTTTTGTGATCATGTCTTTGATATCTTCCTAGAGAATAATTTTATTAGAATCATTGATCACAGTGCTTTGTCATCTATTCAAAGCTTAGAAGAGCTTACATATTGCAAGTGGCATAACTCATCTGACCATAATACTTCTAATTGCAATGTGTTTCGTCGAGTGATCCAATCGGCCATTGATAAAGGCCGATTGAAATTTTCTAAAGCTCAACAGATGGACCAATTGGATTCAATTGGTCTTGATGGCAAACAGGTTTTGAATCGACTTGCAATAGCCGATTCACTCAAAGCTCAAGGCTCAAATGCTCAAGCGAGAGATGTGGAGCCCTCAAGTGAAGACAAGGTTATTGTCCATGAATTACAAATTGAAGATACTCAAGAGGACAACAATGTTATCATAGTTTCATAAGGCACTGGGGGGCAGGTGAAATCTCTCTAACTAAAGCAAAAGCCGATTGATCCCATTGAGCAAGGGGAATCGGCTACGGATCCTCCTCTAAAGCATGTCTGTCAAGATGGAGAGAAAAGGAGGATGCTCATAAAGCTAATGGAGGTAAAGGCCATGACAAGCTAAAGAATAGAAGGCTGAAGCTTAGCTTCAAGGAACTTCTAGCTAAATATGAGAAGATATCAGAAGCAAATGTCACCAATCGGTCAAAGAAAGTGCAATCATAAAAATCACCTCCAAAGCACAAGTTTTAAGAGTGGAATTGGCAAGGAAATAGATCTCATGTAGCAGCAACATATTCTCCTTTTGAGCAGCTAATTCCTCTGTCATATGGATCACAGCCCGCATATTTTCATCCTTATTCATCTTGGGACTGGTTTGATCAAGAGGCACATGTTCCATCATATTTTAGGCCACAATGTATAGAATATGTAGCTCCTAGACATTCAGAGAGATCATCATCTTGTAAAGACTGTTTTGATCAAAATCGATCTGGAGCTCAACCAAAGAAGAAAATGGTAAAGCAAGTTTACCGTGTGAAGCATGATGGCCGAAAGAAGGAAAGTTTAGATCTGAGTTCAACTATTGAAAAGCCGATTACATTGCTAAAAAATCTGGCTATTGATGGCAAAGAAGTGGGGAAATCATCTATTGATATTATAGGTGCCAAATCTGAACAAAAGAAGGTGAGAGTGCCCAAAGTTAAAAATGATTTGTTGTTGTACAAAACAGAAATAAAACTGATATGCTCAATCGGTTTACCAAAGTGGCAAGAAAAGAAGTTGCAAAAGCTTAGTGTAGAGAAGTTGAAAGAAAAGGGCTTGGTGTGGGTTCCTAAACAAAGAATTCAAGTTCAGAAGGATGATGCTCAAGCAAGTGTTGCAGCAAAGGCAAAGGAGAGAAGAAGGTTCAAGAAACAATTGCCAAGTTGGAGGTTTACACCAAATCATCAAAATCATTGGTTATGGCATCATCCATACTCTCTGCCTATGCCTATACGGAATTCATCCCCTGGTATGCATGGTTATCCCTTAGCTCCTTATTTTGATCCTTGGTATGGATCTGTATGCTTCGGAGGGTTGCTAAATTATTTTGCTTATCAATGATCAAGAGCCGAAATATTTATTTCGGTTATGCATGCTCTTGTGGATGAATTCATATGGCTAATATTTTGATATTGCCCTTAGTGTAAAAATATAGCCGATGAGTGCTTGTGACCATCGTGCTATTAGAAAGCCCCCATAAAATTTACTTTGATGGCTTTCAGGCCCGGGGGCATGACATATGTATTTTGGATTTACTTCATGGATGTAACAATATGATTAATCGGCTTGCAAATAAGGCGAAGGTGTTGGCATAATCCTTATTTCTCACAATAGTGCTGTTTGAGACATCAAGCCGATTAAAATTACATTTGCACCAAAATTCAAGTTGAATGTGAAGTTTTCTTATTCGGCTTGGCTTATATTGCAATCCATGAAGTATGACATGTTAGAACCTATGGTGATTCTCTACTAGTGGTGCAGCAAGTCGCTGGTATGTTTTAATGTTTATAAAGATCACTAAGAGCTTGTCTTAATACTTGCCTTGACATCATTGGTTCATTTGCTGAATTTTAAATTCGGCATATTCCGAGGCATGAAAGTCAAAAGGCCAACATGTTAGCTCAGTAAGCATCTGGCTATGACGTTGGTGGACGTAATTTTCATATTCAAGAACAACCGATGCATGAAGATTTATATTTTTGCCATGTAAGTGTGGAGGAATCGGCTAAGCCGATAGCCCTAGCCAGTCTAGCCGACCTCGATTCTCTGGCAAGCTAGTCGGCTTGGCCGACTTTACCAGTCGGCCTAGCCGACTCCCCTATGGCCAGCCCAGCCAATGTGCATGATAAACTCTCAAATCGGCTTAGCAAAACTCCTAGTGATGTTGGGGCCGATTTACATGATTGGAGGACTCCCTTATTGGCATATCTACGAGATCCAAGTGCCAAAGTTGATAAAAGTGTTCGGCAAAGTTCTTTCAAATTTGTGTTGCACAATGATGAGCTTTATCGAAGAACCGCCAAAGACTTGCTGCTGAAGTGCTTAGGAACTGATCAAGCAAGAATAGCTATGATAGAAGTCTATGAAGGTATTTGTGGTACGCATCAATCGGTCCTAAAGATGAAGTGGTTATTTGCGTAGAGTCGGTTTCTATTGATCTACTATGATGACCGATTGCTTTCGCTACTACAAAGGATGTGAAGAGTGCCAAAGATTTGGGAATATTCAGCTAGTGCATGTTGCTATGCGTCATCCTATAATCAAACCGTGACCTTTTCACGGTTGGGGATTAGACTTCATTGGCCAAATTCATTTCCCATCTTCCAAGGGACATCGCTTTGTGTTGGTTGCTACAGATTATTTCACTAAGTGGACCAAGGCAGTTCTTTTGAAGAATATGATACACAATGAGGTGATTGAGTTCATCACTGAGCATATCATTCATTGATTCGGCATACCCCAAATATTAACTACAGATCAAGGGACTTCATTTATGTCCAAGGAAGTGAGGGACTTTGCCGAATTATATAAGATCAAGTTGCTCAAATCATCTCCATATTATGCTCAAGCTAATGGCCAAGCTGAGTCTAGTAATAAGACTTTGATCAAGCTTATAAAAAAGAAAATTGAGGAGAATCCAAGAAGGTGGCATGAAGTATTGTCTGAAGCTTTATGGGCACATCGCATTTCAAGGCATGGTGCTACAAAAGTTACTCCTTTTGAGCTAGTATATGGTCAAGAGGTCGTGTTGCCTATCGAGGTAAATTTGGATGCATATAGGCTTGCTAAGCAAAATGATCTATCAGCCATTATGTATCATGATTTGATGATGGATAACATCGATGAGGTAACTGATGTAAGATTAAAAGCTCTTAAGGAGATAGAGAAAGACAAAGCTCGAGTTGCCAGGGCATACAATAAAAAAGTCAAAAGCAAATCTTTCTAAGTAGGAGAATTAGTGTGGAAAACTATACTACCTATTAGATTGAAGAGCAATCAGTTTGGCAAGATCAAAGTCATGAGTGGTAATTCTTATTTGCTAGAGACATTGCAAGGTGAACGTCTCAAAGTAGCATTCAACGGAAGATACTTAAAAAGTATTTTCCAAGTGTTTGGCAACAAGCCTAAGTACTTTCCAAACAATGGCCGATATATGTATCGCCCTTAGAACAAAATGGCTGATGTATACATCGCCCTTAGTCACCATGCAACTGATGAGATGTGTATCGTTGTTGTTTGGTTTAATTATGTTTGTTTGATCAAGTGTTTTCAGGTTCATGCATCATAAACCTGAAAATAGGGGGCATATGTTGACAACAAAAAATGTTCATTTTGTGAAGTTGTCAAAATGTGTAACTGACTTTATCATTGCGTTCCTCTCGTCGAGATAGTCAAAAAAACATATATGGAACGTCCAATTTCGGGTCCGAATGAGAGAGTTCTGCCTCCGAGAAAATGTTCCGTTGTCGGGACTTCCGGCTCAAGCTTGAACTTCCGGCCCGCACTCGAGCCGGAACTTCCAGCTCAAGCTTGAACTTCCGGCCCGCACCCGAGCCGGAACTTCCGGCTCAAGCTTGAACTTCCGGCCCGCACCCGAGCCGGAACTCCCGGCTTAAGCTTGAACTTCCGGCCCGCGCCCGAGCCGGAACTTCCGGCAAACCTAATAAAAAGTGCTGTTCGGGTCTAGCCTTTTGGACTCCGATCTGAACTGTTTTAAACTCGTAGGAAACTTGAAAAATAAGCTTTGAAGAGGTTTCCTACTGGGATAAGACCAACCCCCTCTATATATATGAGAGGATCATGGCCGATTGAGATCCCATCTATCCAATCGACATACAAACAAATCAATCTACTCCTTTTACCCCTTTTCTCCTCTCCTTTAACCTCCATGCTGTTCATCCCTTGATCCACGACCAAGGATGGCGCCCTAGGCTCGCCGGCCGACTTGGGGCAACCCAGCGACGTCCTTGCCCTGACGGGGTCCCTCCCGGGCGAGAGCTTCGACGGTTCCTTTACCAGTTTGCCTGAAAACTAGCTGGTTCTTCGTCACACAAGCACGTTGGTTATCCTTTGGTGGTTTGCTTGTAAACCTCTCCGTGCTTCACCACGTAAGAGTGATATCCTCACTACGTTCTTCGGTCCGTGGCGGCCCGGGCGTTCAATACCCTTTCTGATGTGTGATTCGGACCACATCCGACGTCAACCGTGAGGAATTCGATTCATGGTTCGCGCCGCCTCTCCGTTCCTGGTTAGAGCTGCTGTATATCGTTGTTGATTTGGCTGTCTAGTACCGAGCGTACCTTTTTTTTTACTGTCACTGGGGAAGGATTTAAATCCCCCACTTGAATTTCATTCATTGTAGTATTGATGTTTCATTTACATTTCTGAAAATGACTCCATTTCGACGCTTCCACAGCTGCCAACAACACAGGGCCACAAAGGTGCCAATGCGTTCCTGAGGAATGGAACCTGGCAGCGAAGAACGGTGTAGGTCCCTAGCAGTTTGGTTAGCTGGCCACTGAATCCCAATAGCAGCCCAGAAAGCAACTGCAAAACCACAGCGGAAGATGATGTGGTGTGCGGATTCCTCCTCGTTGTTACATACTTCACAGAGAGGTGAGTCTACTATGTGCTTGACAACGAGATTTTTGTGGCACTGAATCCTTCCCTGCATAAGAAGGCAGATGAAGAATCTGACTCTCGGAGGGGCCGAGCTCTTCCATGTAAACTCTGAAGCAGGATCATTTTGGCCATTGAAGGATTTGATCAGTCTGTAGACACCTGATGTGTCTAGCTTACCGTAGCCGCGACAAAAAGGTGATAGCCGATAATCTTCCTGATCAGATAGAGTGGTTGCCTGAATTATTTCATTCACGGCGTCTAGATCCTATCTTGCCTGAGGTGACAAGCGCTGTACAAAGGCTCCAGCTAACTGCGACGAGACTGCAACCGAGACCGTGATGTCCTTCTTGATGCAGTGACTGAACAGAAACGGGAGTACCGAGCGTGCCTTGCTGCTGTAGTTGCAATTTGTCTAAAAAAAAGAAAAAGAAAAAGAAACGTTCTACGCGGGTGATTCGAGTTTGCAGGTAGATACATTGGTGCCAAGTTTATGTTTCATCTCTCCCAATTCACTGCCTACTTTGCTGTGCCACTAACTCAATGCTCCGTCTCTAGTAATTACGATTCAGAGATAACACATAGCCATTGCGATCCGGCAGTTATTATCATTCGTTCCAAGTTCTTCCAAGGTGATTTTTTCAAACCAATTTCGTAGGTGAAGTCTTTTTTTTTTGTTATGTGCGTCAAAGTTTTGTACTAATCAGACATATCTGAAATTCTGAATCCCGCATGCCAGACAAATGCTCCTCCTCCAATTTCTTGCAATGGAAAGGATTCCTAATGATTCCGTTATCCAATTTCTTGCAGAAATGGCACCCAGACAAATGCTCCTCCTCCAGTAGCGTGAAGCAGAAGGAAGCCAAGGAGAAGTTCCAAGAGATGCAGCACGCCTATTCTGGTCTCATTCTTCCTTCTCTCAGCATCCTGTACATGCCCCACTGCTCTGTTCCATACTCGCAAACCACACCTCACCTGTTACAACGACTGATCGACAACTAATAAACTGAACACCAGCAAACAGAACCAATCTAGCCTGCTGGTAAACTCATTGCGTGGAGCCCTTGTGCTCCCATCCGATTGTTCTTGTGCAGTACTCTCCGACTTAGATAAATGGTTACTCTACGACATGGGAATATATGAAGATGAGGATGACATCTACATAGGAGTATATGATGATGAAGATGACATCTGTGTAGGAGTATATGACAATGAGGATGACGAGGATAGCGTAAGCATCTCCAACTGAACTGTTCTTTGTTGCATAATTCTGGATATAACAGTAGGGTGATGTTTTCTGCTGTTGTTGCATATGCAGGGGATGGGGGACTTCGTTGCTGCCATGGCCCAGATGATGAACCAGGTGCAGCCGACGGTAAGAACTGATAGCACTATTTGTCCTAGTTCGAGATGCTTCTTGGTAGTATCATCAAGGCCATTATTAGGCCGCCATATTTAGATTTGGTTGTCATACGCACGCGGCTTTAGTATGAAATTCCAGCTAGCACTCATAATTTGTTATTAGAGCTATGCTTACAAGTACAGACACTCGGTTTTACCACTTCCTTTTTGCATAATCCTAGGTGGGGCCACAAATATATGTTTCCTCAACACACTTCTAGCAAAATGTGTTACTCTAAGCAAACCTGTACCGACTTTTCTCATTGTGGTCCCTATTCTTTGTATCATATAGTTTTTTAAATCTTTCTCAGAGATTCATTATTCTTATCCTGGCAAAAATTACTGGTTTTATGGAGCTATATGCAAACTTCTTTTCATGAAGTCGCAAGGAAATAAGATGTTGAGACCCTTTGTGCGAACATGATCTTTTGTGACCTAAATGTGTCACGGTAATTTTTTTAGAGGAAATATATGTTAGGGTATTAATATTGCATGCGACCGAGTTCCCAAGGCCATGCTTTGGTTTACCCAAAGCAATGTCACAACCTTTCAATATGTTTGTACTGTTTCATGTTCAAATGTCAGCAGGTTTACGAAAAACGTGCCAAGGCACGATCTCAAACAAAAAATGTCTGCAGGCTTGAAAAAGAAGGAATTGTTATGAAAGCTCTGTATCCTCCATGGTTTTTATTGGATAATAAAAGCTGAACTTTTAGGTGATTTTTTTCAGAAAATAGCTGGAAATCGGCATCATTTTCCTGGACCAGATGTATCCAAAAAATAAATATTAGAATGACAGCACAATAATCTTTGACTGTCGGATTTGTAAACGCAGGAAAGCTTTGAGGAGCTGGAGGAACTTGTGGACATGTTCCAGTCAGATATTGATCCAGGATTCTGCAAGGGACCTACTAAGGGCCGTCAGGTTCAGGGGCAAGCCAAAAGTAGAACATGCACGACCTCACCTTCGAGGACCGAAAATGGTGACCAGAAGGAGGTGAATGGGAGCCGAAAATTTTCTTTCAAAACTTTTTGGCCGCTGTCCCAAAATCACTACCAAAAGCACGAACAAAATACCATGATGTCCACGACCTAACTAGTGAGTGAATATTCCTTAGAAACACAGCGGGACACCACAAATGAGCACGGAACAAGAACTAAACCGAGGGTCGAAAAAGAGATAACTTCTATGGAGAGGAAGTGAGTTCTTGACCCAAAGTACCCATGCCAACTGGTGACAAGAGTACTTATAAAATGTTTCTTGAGATGCTAGAAAGACAAAGCAAAAGACGGATCTCAAAACGAGCACTCGAAGAGCCCAAACATAAATTTTCAGCAGCAGGTCCGGAGGCTCCACGTTTTTCCCCGGAGGCTCCGTGTCCCGGAGGTTCCACGTTTTTTCCCGGAGGCTCCACGCTTGTCACACTCCAATTAAAGGTCAATATAGAGTGCATACATCTTATGTGCGCCCCAGGAATAGTCACACACATAAGCCGACAAATTAACAGAAGTATCATCACTGTGTACATACATCACAATATTACATCACGTAGTTCTAAACATAACAAGCGGAAAAGTAAATAACAACTCTTAAGCGAAGTCTCTGCTCCACAGGGAAGGCCGACTGGTTGACCCAAACCTAGTAATCTTCGGGGAAATCCTCGTAGAAGCTGTCATCTGTTACCCAGCCAGGATTTTTATCCAAAAACGAAATAATAACAAGTGTGAGTACACTTGTACTCCGCAAGTATAGTATGAGGATTCATGAGGCTCAAAAAGGATAGACACGATTGACTGCAGTTAGCACTTTTAGTAGATCAACATTTTATTATTAATTATCATCAAGTTATGCATAAACTCTCTTTTAACCCACATGATCACCTGATAGAATTAAGGAGAGAAATTGATCATCATTATAATCTCGTCATCATCGTCATAAGTCAACCACTTGTCAAGTAACCATTTATTCTGTGAGTTTTCCGGACCGCTCATGACCGTGAGCACGGCTGTTATAACAATTTTAACACTCTGCAGAGGTTGTGTATCTTTACCCGTGAGTCGTGTTACCCATATACCCAGGGCCCGTCGACCCCCTAACACTCCCAAGTTGAGCAGGCAGGGTACACTATGAAGTCGTCCATAGGCCTCTTCTAACAAGTTAGGGCCGCGAGGTTTCCTCGGCAGGCAGATATAGAGAACCCCCTTTCGATGGCACAACTCCCGCAGGTTATACACATTAGAACAGAGGCAGTTCTATACCCAAAGTGGCAAGCCCCTCTTGCGCCCTTTCGGGTAACCTCTAACATGCTAGAAAAGATCCTATTACTGAGCTAAAGTTAGAGCCATATAATTGTCACGGTTGCACTGTATGTCCCACCTTTTGCCCTACAGATAAGTCCTTACGGAGGGTTTAGGGCAACATGATCAACATCATTTGCACCATCGCCCTATAGTTCCACTGTTACCATCATGTTTATCCGTTGGTTCCATTAGTCATAGTGTAGATCATGTTTAGTTAGAGCACTAGCATTCTATCCATGTGCAATAAAACCCATAGGGATCAAGGTACAAGTCATCAAAGACTAGGATGTCCATATAGTTGAGCAATATTAGACACATGCATAATGAGTAGATTATATAATGAATAGGACATCAAGGTAGGCCCATGCTATACTTGCCTTGGTTCACGAACTGCTGCTGGTCTTGTTGCTCCACGTACGTGTCCGGGTTCCCGAAGTACTCCTCACCGTCTGAACTCGAACGACACGAAGTACAACACACATTCCAGAACAGACATACAAGCAAAACATGACTACGATTAGAACAGTACACCAACAATAAATAAAATTGTATAAAATGTTTACCAAAATCATCTACGTCTCGCTACGATCACAACGATGCGAATTGCACGAAAACAGAGTTACAACGCACAAGTTACGAGCTATACAAGGTTCCAAAAGCTAGCTATTAAACTAGACTTAATCGAGAAATTCAAAAGCTCCTAACAGGTCTAATAGTAGCACTAATGCATAGATTATGAAATTACGAACCTAACGCAAGTTGAACGGGTCAAATCGGAGTTAAAACGATGATTTTATAAGCAAAATAGTGCAGTGGCATTTCTGTAAATACTGTAAAGTTTAAATGAATTGAAATAAATAAAAGAAAATCCCTGTTTTGAATCGGCCGAGGACTGCGGGCATAATTATGGGAAAAGGCAGGGTCTCTTTAACAAAAAGACCCTCGAAGGGGTATTGGTGATCTTGAGCCACATGATTTAAAATGAACGGCTCAGATTTGATGGAGGGGAGGAGGGGTGGCGCAGCTCACCGGAGAAGGCGAGCCCGCGGCGGTGCTCCATGGCCGGCGGTGTGCGGCTCGCTGGAGTAGGCGGCTAGGGCGCTATGGGTCTCATCTCGCCAAGCCAAGAGCACCAGAAGAGAGCGGGGGTGAAGGCGAATCCGTCCCAGGCAAAACACGGCCGGAGGACATAGTCAGCGCGGTGGTCGCCATGGACGGTGGCGAGAGGCTCGCCGGTGCTCGTGGAAAAGACCCTAGAGGCCACCATCCGACATGGGAGGTGGATGGGGAGAAAGAGGGGAGCGGGGCGAACCTCACCGAGCGGTAAAACGAAGATGAGGGCGGCTCGGAGACGACGGCGACGTGGAGGGACAGACGGCTCTCCGGCGACTTGCGGTGTTGCAGATTGCAGCTCAAGCGAGCGGAAATGGAGCGGGAAGGGTAGCAAGGGGAGGCAGCGAAGGGGTCTGGCTCTCTTTTGAAGGCTGGGCGTGGGGCGCGGGGACGCTCCCACGCACGGAGATCGTGGGCGCGGGCGGCTCGGAGGTTGCTCAAGACTGAGTGAGAGAGCGATGGAGACGGTTGGGGAAGAAGTGGGCACTGACAGGCGGGACCGGTGGTCAGCGGCAGAGGGAGAGGGGGTGCGGCAGCGGTTTGCCCAACTACCGAACTGGGTCGGCTCAGGAAGAGGAAGGGGAAGAAGGCGCGCGCGCAGGCCGGCTCGGCGGGAACGGCAGCAGCCCGACTGGGCCGCGTGGGCCGGAAGGAGGGGAGGGGGAAGGAAAAGAAGTTTTCTTTTTCTAATTTAATTTTCCAAATCCAATTTTAAATGTTTTTGAATCTCTTTTGAACTTTGGATCAAAACCAATCAATACAATAAATAAAATGTGGCAGCATGAGTGCATCAACATGTAGCTAACCTTATGATTGATTTTACTTTCACAAAAATTTATTATTTCCAACATTTGAATGTGCACTTAAATACACAAATAAATCATATTTAACTATTTTGAAATTATGAAAATTTTAGGGTGTTACAGTTGTTTAGAACCAGCAGCATGAGCCGAGAAAGAACGGGTCAAAACTCAATCAAAACAACTCGGATTGACTTGAAACTTTGCAGGAAGGTTCTTGGGAGTGTTGAGAAGATATCTTCATGACATCAACAACCAATTTCAAGCCTATCATGAGAAATCGACGAAGAACGAAAAAACAATGGTTCTTGAGACCTAGACCAAGAAATCGCCCGATCTACGAGCTCGTGAGGAATTAGTTGATTTCCTTCGGTGGAAAGGCTAAACTCACGTCATAGCTCAAATTAATACAACAAGAATGAACCAAAATGGTCTAGAAACGAAGAATCGGCTCAAGAACGAGAGGAGGAAGAAGAACGCGAAGAACACATCAAGAACACACGAATTGATTCAAACTCGGAACATCGGAGGACACGAGGTGGTTAGCGCCACCATTCCCTCAAAGATTCATGGTTCTTACACTAATCGGTGGATTAGTGGACCTCTCTCACACAAGCACCTAGAGGAGGGGAAACCCTAAAGGAGAAAATGAAAACGGAGGAGGTGAGGGAGATGGGGGCTCCCTCATCCTATTTAACAGGGCTATTACACAATCCTAGTTTTGCCCCTGGATACAAATGAGTCAAACCACTTAGCCCAAGGGTGCTATGGTCCAACCCGGTGTCATCTTCATCCGACGGCCACCGCGCCTCCTCACCGGTAGCTTCGCCTCGACGCGAACTACCTGATGCCGCCACGTGCCATCCGTTTCTCCTCAGAACCTCTACCTCGGTTTTGAGGCTCAAACCCGTAAACCCGCCATCGATGGTTTTGAGGCCCAAACCACCAAACCTGTTCGCGAGTAGCGTACCCCACACGTGTCCCCCGACGCTCGACACGTGTCACTACCGTCCTCGACCAGCCGACACGCCAAGTCCTCTGAGCCTCGCTCGACCCGCATGTCCGTCGTCTTGACTCGGTCAACACCATCACTCCTATGTCTTCTTGCACTTGTCGATGTCTCAAGTGTCAGCCTCCACGGCTAGTCACCCCGTCTCTGGATCTCTCGGTTCAAGCCTCACGTCCGTCCTTCACTGCTCCCGGTCCGTCGGCACGGCACATCCTCCTTGACCTTCTCCTCACCGTCGACCACCGCCTCCGAGCTCCACACCTGCGCAACACAAGCCAAGAGACATGTCGCACATATAGCTTTCGCCATGGAGGTTAGTCACCACTCAACCTACTTCATGGATCACATTGACAATCACTCATCATAAAACGAACACACAAGGGTACTTGTCAACCTTGTGTTCGCAATCTCCCCCTTGATGAGTGCATTATCAACACCAATACACGAATAGCTTGAGCAAAAGAAAAAGAAGAAGAGAAAACAAAGAGCTCAGCCAAATGACCAAAAGCCAAAGAAAAGCCAAAACCAGGTCATTTGAAATGAGCAAAACTTGGTCCCCAAAGACATGGGCAATGGCTCGACGCAACCAAGTAAAACACAGCTAGTCCTTAAGAAGAAGCAACGGGCTCAACACCGCCAGTAAAGCTCAAAAAGCCGAAAAACTACTAGACCCTCCAGAAGAGGCAAAGGCTCAACACATCTAGCAAGCAAAAGCCACTCAAGTGCAACTCCCCCTGAACAAATGCAATCTCACTCAAATAAATGCATATCTCTCAACTTTAGGTGGAATTGACAACTTCTCCCCTTGTTGACAACGTGAGTGTTAGTGACATAGTGAGTGTGGAAACTTCTCCCCCTTGTTGACATATGCACTTATCAAGCTAGAGCTCAAGAATTGCAACTCCCCATCAAAACATGCTATGAATGCAGAAATGCACAAATGCAAAAGCTTCAAAATTATAGCAAGTAGATTGAAAAGATGCCCTAGCTGATGTTGTCATGTATACATATCAACAAATACAAGTGCTAACAAATGCTCAAAGTGATCAAATGAGACGAAAAATGACATTGTAGCAAGTTTGATCAAGTTTGAGCAATTTAAAAGAGGGTTCACCACCAAAAGAGCACATAGCAAATATAGATAGGAGATCAACCTTGTGCTACACATGTATGCAAAGTGAACTACCCCAAACAAAGTTTATGCTTCATGTCATGAGACAAACTTGTGATTTGATCAAATTTCTGATATTGAATTTTATCAGAGTTATGCAGCTTATCACAAAAGTTTGTCAAACAAATGTGTGCGGAAGGTTATCGATACCATCAAAACCTGACTTATCGATCATGTCAAGCATATGCCAAAAGCAATCAGAAGATTAAGATAGTGATCTCGGTATCCATTACAGAACTCAAGTTTGCCCTTAAGTGCAATAGGGAGTTGTCTCGATACTCTGACATGAGACAGCAAAGACCCATCCCGATCTTTTCATACCTTGTCTTTTAAGTTTTAGCACAAATTCAAGTTTCTCAAGCAAATGTATAACTCAATGTATGAGCCATAGCAACTAAGCATATATATGAAGCAAAAAGGGTTCTCGACACACCTATACATGCCAGTTGCCTCAAGTAGCGGTGAACATGTTTCAAGTTTCTTCAAGTGTTATTCAAGTTCACAATTGAAAAAGGCATTTTTAGCTCATATCAAGAGATCAAAGTGAGCCTAAGCAAAGCACATCATGTATATCCATAACATTCCCAACAAGAGCATAGTGTCAATCTAGCTACTATAAGGATGAAGCTTAAGATGCAATATGATACATGATGATATGATATGCAAATATGATACAAAAGCAAAAGCAAAAGCTAAACTACAAAGAAAACTAAAGACGTATGTACAAGAACCAAAAACTTCCCTCATCTAAAAAGGGAAACAAACGCCAAGCTCCCCTCGCAAGCGAGTAAACTGGGCTTAGTCAAGGGGTTTGGTGAAGATATCTGCGAGCTGGTTGTGGGTGTCAACATGAATAAGGTCAATGTCCCCTTTCACATAGTGGTCTCGCAAGAAGTGAAAACAGGCCTCTATGTGCTTGGTTTTGGAGTGGAGAACAGGGTTTTTGGTTACACATATCGCACTGGTGCTATCACACAACAAAGGCAATCACCTAAACTCTAAGTCATAGTCTCGCAAAGTAGCAACCATCCAAAGCAACTGGGAATAGCAAGCAGCAGCAGCAACATACTCAGCTTCTGTGGTGGATTGGGCTACAGTGGACTGCTTGCGAGAGGACCAAGACACAAGTGAAGACCCAAGAAACTGACAAGTCCTAGAAGTGGACTTTCTCTCAACATGACAGCCAGCATAATCCGTATCAGAGTAACCGCAAAGAGAAAGAAAGGAGGAAACTAAAAATCAAAGACCAAATTCGGGTGTGAATCGAAGATACCTCATGATTCGCTTGATGGCTTGACGATGCGAAGTGCGCGGTGAAGACTAAAAGCACGCACAGAGACAGACCGTGAACTGGATGTCTGGTCTCATCGCCGTTAGGTACAGCAATGACCCGATCATGCTTCGGTACTCCTTTTGGTCCACAGCTTCTCCTTCCTTGTCCTCATCTAGGGCCATCGTGGTTGACATGGGCGTCGAAAGAGGCTTAGCCTCGCCCATATCAAACTTCCTCAAGAGATCCTTGCTGTACTTGCCTTGATGCACGAACATTCCCTCGTGTGTTTGCTTGATTTGTAGCCCAAGAAAGAATGTCAATTCACCCATCATGCTCATCTCGAATTCCCTACTCAGTCTCAGAAAACTTTGCAACAAGAGCGTGAGAGGAGCCACCAAAAATGATATCATCCACGTAAATCTGAACCAACAAAGTGTTAGTGCCTTGCTTGAGGAGAAACAAAGTTTTATCTACGAAACCCATTTTAAAGCCCTTAGCTAGCAAGAAAGCTTTCAAACTCTCATACCAGGCTCTCGGGGCTTGTTTCAACCCATACAAGGCTTTGTGGAGTTTGTAAACATGGTTGGGATACTTGGGATTTTCAAAGCCAGGGGGTTGCCTCACATACACTTCTTCCTCTATGTACCCGTTCAAGAAGGCACTCTTCACATCCATCTGATACAACTTGAACCCTTTCGAAGCTGCATAAGCCAAGAACATCCTTATAGCCTCGATATGGGCCATAGGAGCAAAGGTTTCTTCAAAGTCTACTCCCTCTTTCTGACAAAACCCCTGAGCCACTAGCCTAGCCTTGTTCCTTACCACCACTCCATCCTCACTTTGCTTGTTCTTGAAAACCCATTTTGTACCTATGGGGTGACACTCAGGTGGAGGTGGAATTAAGACCCACACTTCATTCCGCTTAAAGTTTTGTAACTCCTCGTGCATAGCATTGACCCAATCGGAATCAGAAAGTGTGTGTCCAACATTTTGTGGCTCGAAATTAGAGACAAAAGCAAAGTGAGCAAAATGTGAGATTTCATATGACCTTGAGCATGTAACACGCTGACTGATGTCACCGATCATGGTTTGAGGCGGGTGGCGACGCTGGATGTGTCGAGGTGCTTCTCTCGAAGATGTCACCTCCCCCTCAACAGTAGCTGAGGCCTCCTCGGGTGCAGCCGGTGCAAGCTAAGGAGGCGGCTCGCATGGACCCTAAGTAGTGGAAGAAGATGGGTCGGGTCCATGGGCCGAAGTAGTCATCGCAGACTCGACTGTAGTAGCCGAAGAGATTGGCTCGACATCTCCCAAATCATCATCTTCCTCATTCTCCTCAACAAAGATGCTCTCACCAATCTCCTTATCACCTGCACTTTCAAAGACAGGAGCAGAACAATACATGGTCTTGTCGAAAGTGACTTCACAAGTCTCTATGACTCGGTTAGTTTCAAGATTAAGTACTCGATATGCATAAGAATGTGAAGCATAACCAAGAAAGACACCATCCGAGGATCGAGACTCAAATTTATCTAAATTACCTTATTTTAGGATGAAGCACCTGCATCCAAACACTCAAAAGTGGCTCACCTTGGGTAGTCGACCGAATCGCAGCTCATAAGAAGTTTTCTTCATGAAGTCTTGAATAAAGATGCGATTAGAAACATGACATGCGGTGTTGATCGCTTCGGCCCAATATCTCCTAGAAGTCCTATACTCATCGAGCATCGTCCTAGCCATCTCAACAAGGATCCGATTCTTGCGCTCAATAACACCGTTCTGCTGAGGGACATAAGGCGAGGAGAACTGGTGCTCAAGACCCAAAGATGAGCAGAAGGAATCAAACTGAGAGTTCTTGAATTCTGTGCCATTGTCACTACGTATAGCTCTCATAGCATTCTTTGGCAACTTAGTTTGTAACCGAAGAATCAAATCTCAATCATGAGAAAAAGCCTCATCCTTACCCTCCATGAAGAACACCCAAGAGTAGCGAGAAAAATCATCCATGATCACTAGAACGTACCACTTTCCTCCCTCAGACCGAACCCGAGCTGGACCAACAGTGTCCATATGGAGTAGCTCACCGGGTCCCTTTGTCATGACCTGAGTCACAGGAGGGTGAGAAGCGGCAACCATCTTCCCATGACGACAAGGGTGACACACCAAATCCTTCTCAAATCTCAACTTGGGCAATCCTCGGATTAGATCAAGTGAGCTCAACCTAGCTAGTAAGTCAAAGCTCAAGTGACCAAGTCTCCTATGCCACTTCCAAAGCTTAGAGGAGGATCCGGTCACTAAACATCGAGAAGAGCCAAAGGAGTGAGAAAAATCAGCTCGAAGTGGTCGGGATCTCCACAGCTATAGCATCCTTCCTTCGGACCTCCACCACGCCGGCGATTCAAGTGGTTGTTGTGAAACCGCGAGAACTGGCTGATGATCAAGGCCAGCTCGTCGTCCCCAAGACTCTCCATCTGCTTCTCTATGACAGACACCAAAGAAGACAAGGCAAAAGACACCTATGAAGAGTTAGCCAAAGAACTTGAGCCATTACCTGAGATCAAAGCCATAGTCAGTGCAAAGGGATTCTTGAGCTTGGCTTGGGTCTGATAGTCGATCTCGGTGGACTTGAGCTTGCTGAAAAGCTCATCCACGGTGAGGGTCTCATACCCTGAAGACTTAATGATGGCAGTCACCTTCACATCTCATACCTACCGATCTAGGGCATATAGAAGTTTGAGTGCTCTCTCATGATTGTCATAAGGTAACTGTGCCTTGTTTGCTCTCATCTTGTTGACGATGGTCTAAAAGCGAGAAAACATGGCATCGATGGACTCACCATCAAGCTGAGTGAAGTTCTCGTACTCCCTCTTGAACGTCTCATAGAGTCTGGTTTTGACCTGTGCGGTCCTCTCATGATAGCTCTAAAGCCTCACCCAGATCTCCCGAGCAGTAGTACAATCGAAGACTCTCTCGAACTCCTGAAGCGAAAGACTCGAGAAAAGAACTGCGCGAGCTCTGCTATTAGCATTGTGCCGATCTTCTTGATCTTACGTGACATGAGCACGGGGTTCAAGCACAACGTAAGTAGCATCCTCGCAAATCTCCTAAACAAGTCAATCAATCCCTTGGAGATGCGCGGACATACGGATCCTCCAATAGGGATAATTTGTTCCATGGAAGAACGGTGGTTTGCCGGAACCATGCTCCATGTCGCTGTAACACCCAAAAATTCTAAACTTTAGGAATAATGAATTTCAAATAAGTTAGATAACAATTAAGGGCAAATTAAAATTTTAAAAACTATTTGGTGATGCATTCATGTTGTTGCATTTATTTTGTTTTGTGGTGTGGTTATATTTGTTTTATTTTATTAATTTGGTTTTGGAAAATATATATATAAGTGAAGGAAAGAAAGAAAGAAAAATATAAAATCACTTCCTGTGCTCCCGGGCCGGCCTGCCTTCTCTCCCTCTCCCTTGGGCCGATGGCCTGCTTTTCCGCACGGGCGCCTGGGCCGCGGAATGGGCTGTTTTCTTTTCTCCGCGCGAGCCATCGGATGGGCCGGACCAGCACCGCAGCAGCCGTCTCCGCATTCCAGCCCATCAGTGACGAGCGGCCCATCTCGGCGTCTTGGCCCGGCTCGGCACAGCGGCCGTCTTAGCGCAGCAGCCCAGCTCGGCCCGAGTCCAGCGGCAGCGCCTTCCCCTTCCCTCTCTTGGTGGCTGACCGGTGGGTCCCCGATGTCAGCCGTCTTCTTCCTCGTAACCGGACCGGAGTCGAGTTCGTTTCCAACCGAGCTACAACCGAATCTTGTAATCCGGGTATGTTAACCGAAATCAGCGATTGAGGCTATAAATAGGACGCCTAGGTCCTCTAGTTTCCGTTTTTCATCTAAAATTGTGAGTTCCACCGCAAAACGTCAAGTTCTAGGGTTGGGTTCGATTGAGTACGACGGACGTTGGGGAGGAGTGCCTTCGGGTGATTTGGAGGTCTAATTCGTCACGTTGGTGAGTCCGCACTTGTCTCCTCTACCCTCTTGTGATCTTCTTTTGGTTGGAGGTGCTTAGAAGAGAGCTTTTGAAGCTCACCGTCGGCCGGCAATGGCGCCGCCGCTCCCTTGTTGCCGCACGCCGTGTTCAGTCTACCATAGCGGGTTTTTATTGTTTAGTTGAGTTCGCACGGAGCTTATCCACCGTTTGGGTCAAATCTTGAGTCGAGCGGTGGTCTAGAGGGGGTGATCCGCCATCTCCGACGAGAAGGAGCCTGCCGGCCGGACTTGAAGGTGGAGGCCGGGCCTTCTACTGTAGCGTTGCAGATGATTGCGAGCCGTCCAAATCGAGATCAACGGCCCAGATTAGAACTTACCCCTTCGCGGGTAAATTTGTTAAAGAGACCCTCAGCTTTTTAGTTATCAACCCGCGGTCCGTAGCGTAAAACTGAAAGTACGTTTTCGTGTTTGGAAAGCGTATTCTCTTCCGGTTTATTCAAAAATACGTTTTCAGGAAATTACATTTTTGCCACTAGAATTGTTTTGGTCATAAAAACTTCGTTTTAACTCCGATTTGATCCGTTCAAGTTGTGTTAGGTTCGTATTTGCGAGATCTACATGTTAGTGTAGTTGTACAGTTGGTTTTGATAATTTATTTTTCAAGTTTATAATTGAGTATTTATTTATCTATAGGAAATCTTAGAAAATTCATGACTTTCACGTTTTAACTCCGAATTTGGTGATCTTTGCGTATGTGTGATCGTAGAAACGTGTAGAAGAGTTTTATAAACTTTTATTACTGTTTTGTTACTGTTGGTGTACTGTTCTAATTGTATCTCTTTGTTTGCTTCGTGTATGTTTGATTGGATGCATGTGTGTTGTTGATTGATGATCGGGTATAGAAGGTGAGCAGTATCTGGACGATCAGGAGTATTACTTTGAGCCAGATCAGCAGTATCACTTGGAAAGCTTTGATCAAGGCAAGTATAACACAGGACTATCCTTGTTACCTATACATTGAATTGTCATACATATGCATGTGCTTACCTTGACAACCTTAGAGATTATAACTTAGTAATTGTTATCTTGATTCCTTGTCAACCTTGGGAATGCATATGGGTAGCTACTGCTAGTGCTTAAACTAAGAACAATGATCTTATAATTGGATTAATGGATTAAGCATTCAACCATTAAGATGATTTTATTACTGTTAAAAGGGGGCTAGAGCATGTGTATTATTTTGATGCTCTGGTTTCTCTCCATAAGGACTTATCTGTAAGTGATAACCGGGATATACAGTACAGCTGTGAGGGCTATATGGCTCTGGCTTTAGTTGTTCAAGAGACCTTTTCTAGCTTGTTAGTGGTTACCTTAAATGGCGTAAGAAAGGCCTGCCATGTTGGGTGTAGTGCGAGCCCCTGGCCTAGTGTGTATAGGCTGCGATTGTTGTGCCACAGGGAAGGGGGGTTCTACATCTGCCTGCCGAGTGAATCTAATGGCCCTAACTTGTTAGACGAACTTTTGAGTGGCTTTATATGGTTCTCGGGTGTTTGGGCTTGATCTCCCCACTCATTTGGAAATCATGACTCACAGTGAAAGTGTACACCTCTGCGCAGAGTTAAAAACTGGTATACTAGCCGTGCTCACGGATACGAGCGGCCTTAGGGATTCTTATGGAATAGTTGATCATAACTGTTATATCATGCTTAATTATTGTTGATTATTATTTGCTCATGTTAATGCTATTCATTATCCTTATTACAATTGATCATTGGTTCTTAAATGGGAAGCGGTTTATCTTGATGCTACTCAATTGCTAATATATGATTAAAAGCTAAACGCAGTTAAACAATGTCTAGCCTTTTTGAGCCTCATGAACCCTGTGTTATATTTGTTGAGTTCGACATGGACTCACCCTTGCTATTTCCACCATAACAGATGAAGATATTGAGGAAGATTATCGTAATGAGTACTAGTCTTGGTGTCAACCAGTCAACCGTGTCCCTGTGTGGAGTTTCCGCTGAAGAATTACTATTAGTTATTATTACCTATCGTTCAAGACTATGTCTTAAATATTTATTCGTTATGTAATAAGCACTGTGATGATACTTTGTAATTTATCAACTTATGTGTGCGACTGTTTTCTGGGGCGCACATGAGTCTTTTATGCATCCTATTTTTGTCCTTAAAAATGGGTGTGACAGTCGCCTTCGTGGATCACAGACCGATTAAGGTGGAATGATCCTTAACCGGCTCCGATACCAATTGAAGGACCGAAAATGGTGACCAGAGGGGGTGAATGGGAGCCAAAAATTTTCTTTCAAAACTTTCTGGCTGCTGTCCCAAAATCACCACCAAAAACACAAATAAAATACCATGATGTCCATGACTCAACTAGTGAGTGGATGTTCCTTAGGAACAAAGCAGGACACCACAAACAAGCACGGAACAAGAACTAAACTAGTGACAAGAGTACTTAGAAAATGTTCCTTGAGATGCTAGAAAGACAAAGCAACAGACGGATCTCAAAACGAGCACTCGAAGAGCCCAAACATAAATTGATTCAAACTCCAAACACCGGAGGACACGAGATGGTTAGGGCCACCATTCCCTCAAAGATTCATGGTTCTTACACTAATCGTTGGATTAGTGGATGTCTCTCACACAAGCACCTAGAGGAGGGGAAACCTCAAAGGAGAAAATGAAAATGGAGGAGGTGAGGGAGATGGGGGCTCCCTCATCCTATTTAACAGGGCTATTACACAATCCTAGTTTTGCCCCTGGATACAAATGAGTCAAACCACTTAGCCCAAGGGCGCTATGGTCCAACCCGGTGTCATCTTCATCCGACGGCCACCGCGCCTCCTCACCGGTAGCTTCGCCTTGACGCGAACTACCTAATGCCACCACGTGCCGTCTGTTTCTCCTCGGAACCTCCGCTCGGGTTTTGAGGCTCAAACCCATAAACCCGCCATCGATGGTTTTGAGGCCCAAACAACCAAACCCGTTCGTGAGTAGCATACTCCACACGCGTCCCCCGGCGCTCGACACGTGTCACCGCCGTCCTCGACCAGCCGGCACGCCAAGTCCTCTGAGCCTCGCTCGACCCGCACGTCCGCCGTCTTGACTCGGTCAACACCGTCACTCCCATGTCTTCTTGCACTTATTGATGTCCTAAGTGTCAGCCTCCACGGCTAGTCACCCGGCCTTTGGGTCCCTCGGTCCAAGCCTCATGTCCATCCTTCACCGCTCTCGGTCTGTCGGCATGGCACGTCCTCCTTGACCTTCTCCTCGCCGTCGACCACTGCCTCCGAGCTCTCCACCTGCACAATACAAGCTAAGAGACATGTCGCACACATAGCTTTCGCCATGGAGGTTAGTCACCACTCAACGTACTTCGTGGATCACATTGACAATCACTCATCACAAAACAAACACACAAGGGTACTTGTCAAACTTGTGTTCGCACACCTTCATCATCACCATCCCTTCCTCCTACTACTATAGTAAAGGAGGCAGAGGTGCCATCATGTATTGACATTAATAAGTCGGGTTCATCAGCAATGGACTCAGGGAAGCCTCCCAGACCTGTTGAAGGTGGTGCAGGTCAGAGCCAGGCTGGGTTTTGTTTTGGGGTAAGTGTGCTTGTCAGTATCAATTTACTTTGCTCGATAGTGATGCAACATGGCAGGGGCCGTAGTTATTTACTGCATCTGATCATGTTTCTTAGGGCCTGTTTGTTAGAGGTGTTAAAGTTTAACAAACACTGTAGCATTTTCGTCTTATTTGATAAAAAGTTTTCAATTTTGGACTAATTAGGCTTAATAGATTCGTCTCGTAAATTACTCCTAATCAGTGCCGACATGCATGCAATTAGTCTACATTTAGGACTACATGCATTTGCCGCAACATTGATGTGATGGGAGTTAAACTTTAACATTCATGAACCAAACAGGGTCTTAGATAACTATGATCTGATTACAATGTGCTTCTGACGACGGTCATGCAATGAACCATGCATCCAAACCATATAAGAAAATGTGACGTAGGAGATTGTTATATAAAAGGTGACTTTTGTGACTGCTTTGACGTTTTGTTTTAAGCTTTTCTTTTTTGTGGAAATTGGAAAAATGATTGTGGTGCTACGTGAGTGCCTTTTTCTCATCATAATTTCGGGTACCTGTAGATTCTCTAGAGAAGTATTAAGTCCCTAGGTGTTATGAAAAGAATTCGGCAGCTCTGTAAAAGATAGCTACAGTGCTAGTCCTTAAGTGCTGATAGTATGAACATATGTGCTCACATCATTTGTTTGTGGCCTTGGATATTGCTCTCACTGTTATTGCTTCCTACGTTGCCTGCTAATGGGTTAAAACCCACCCATCCAACCCAACCCATAACAAGTTAACTCTCTTCTTCAACCTACCCCATCCCATATTTTTATAGTTTTAACCAACCCATTCCAACACACAAACTAATTGAACCCGCGGGTTTGTTATAAGAACCCATGGAAAGTTTGCATAGAACATATGGGTTCACATTAAAAGTCAGACCCCTGAATTTAAAATCTCGCTTTCACATTATAAAATTTTATGCAAATTGACTAGAATTTGTTGGAGATAATTTAATGCAACAAGTAGCTATTTCATGCCAATTAGCACATCAAATTCTGCATGTGGGCCCTACATCAAAGTCAGACCCTAGAAATAAAAGCTCATGTTCACATCTTAAAATTTAACAAATTTGATTGAAATTTGTTTAATAGTATTCAAAATGTTACGAAGCTAATCTATGCTAGTTAGCACAACAAGATCTGCAAGTGGGCCCCACATCAGAAGCCAGACCCTAGAAATAAAAGTTCGCATTTACACCTTAAAATTTTAATGAAATTGATTGAAATTTATTAGATAAGATTCAAAATGTCATAAAGCTACTATTTACTAATTAGGGTGTGTTTGGTTTGTTGGATATCCCTGAACGAGAGATAGCGTCCATGGACAAGCGTTGTTTGGTTCGCGAGCGAGCTGGATATGGATATCCTTAACAGAGAATATTCTCTCATATGCTGGATATCCCTGCCACAAAAAAATTGCCTGACCAGCTCATCATGTTTTCTAATCTTTGTCATTTGTAAATAATTAAGGATTATTAGTATGTTATATTATTGCTTGGTAATTATGATGTCAAGATTAAATTTGATAGGTGCTAATATGTTCATTAGTGCATGTTTTGTGTGCTAATTATGATAATAATGGTGCTAATTAACACATTTTATTTGTAATTAGCGATTATCATGACAAAATTAGTGTTAGTGTATAATATTTAGTGTATAATTAGTTGTTATTCTTAAATAATATAAATAAAATTAGTCAAGTATTCTCATTCATCTAACCAAACAAAAAAATGGCTCGCCCTACCCATCCAACCAAATAGACAACATAGATATCCATATCCTAAATCCATCGATGTCCATATCTCATCCACTCTTGTCCTCAAACCAAACACACCCTAGTATGCTAAGATAACATGTATGGCCCACCTCAACTTAACATACTGACTACCATATATGTTACACTCAATTACTAAACTCATTATATATATAGGGAGAGTATACTCTATAGCTAGCTATAAAATAAGTTATTTTATAGCCACCTCTATTTACAATAATTTTATATATTAATTTACGACAATATAAGTATATATTTACGATAGTTGAATTACTATAACACATGGGGATATTTATCATAATATTATAGTAAATCACATAGTAAGGAGTTACTATAATCTCATAAATTAGAATAGCAATTATCGTAACTCCAAGTGGCTACAAAATAAGTTATTCTATAGCCAGCTATAGGGTAGTATATATATATACACACACACCACTACAGGGATGCTAAGGGATACAAACCGAGGGACACAGACTCAACCTCAAAATTCAAATTTAAAATTCACGAGTTACTATTCATGTCACTATTTAAAATGCTAGGTACTATTTAAATTCGGGAGTATGAAAAGTGCACCCGATAGTGACTCAGGCAGGCACCTAACTACTTTACTATTCAATCACTATTCAAGCACTATGCGTCTTTGGAATTATTAAAATATTTTATTATTCACAGCAACCGGTGGATGCAGAATGGATTAAAATATATTAAATGGACTATTTGACGAAAGCGACGTGCATGATTATTATCTACGTGATTAGTGAATATGCGGATTATGTGCGCGTGTGATTCACAGGATCTTTACAGGCTGGCGAGACCAAAGATTCAGCCGGAAGTGTGACTTATGCTTGTGTCACTCCTACTCGGTACTCACCGTATGCATTACTAGCTCACTTCAGAACCGGGCTAACCAGTTCTTCTCCCCTCGCTATCCCCAACCATGATCACACAGGACTCAGGCTCTATCGTCTCCCCAGGCAGTTTCACCTGAAGGGAACACTTCTCTGCGCAAACAAGGTTCTCTACAAACGCCACTACCAGGGCTAACATGAGAACAACACACGCAGAGGTTCTCCTCTAGTGTCCCTAGCATAGAGACATCGCCCCATATGAATGAGCTTAAAAAAAACAAGGATTAAAACAGAAAAAGTTTAATTCATTTTCACAGAGCAAGCTTACATACGGCTTTCCTTTTCGGGAAACCCCAAGCACTTACCACAAACCTTAGGGATTACCTTACAAGCGCAGGAAGATCACGCGGACTTCCTTTATTCTCTAATTTACAACACTGGTGGAGTAGCACTAATTAGGTGGCTATTTTACAGGCGGTGGATGATCTTCAGAGTCTCTGAGATCATGTCTTCATGGTGTATAGTGGAGTGGGTGTAGTGGTCTTCTTATGCTCTTCCTCTGATTGTTCGATCGATTCTGAGGTGTGTGTTCTCAATGCCGCTGCCGGGCTTTTGCTTTTAAAGAGCGAGAGGAGCCTTCTGAATTGCCTTCGAGCTTATCTTCTGGCGTCCTTCATGCTTATCTGCTGGATTGACTTCAAGGCAAAGTCTTTAATTATCGTCTTTTACTGTTGCCTGGACAGCTAGACGGTGAGCTGTCTCCAATAATTGTCCTAGCTACAGTATTGTCACTGTATATTCCTTTTGCGCTGTCCTCTGACAGGCGTTATCTTCACGCGCTTTTCTATTAAACCACTCAGACCCACACACACACAAAAGAACCCGACCCAATTTTCTATTAAACCCAACCTGCAAAGTAAATCAACACATTTCCACCCATCCAAAGTGCACCCATTTGAGAACCCAACCTATTAAATCCATTTCAATCCAACCCATTAGCAGGCCAATGTTATGGGATATATTATTTTGCCCTTGTGCATTTGGTATTTTTAAGGTTTATGAATAAACAGAAATTCAGCATGGCTGCTTGTATTTTTATCGATAACCTTTTGGTTTATCTTTTTTTTTTCATTTCCCAAGCTATATATATACACACGCACACGGTAAATGTGGTAGTGTAAATCCCTTTTTTACCTTTTCTAAGTTTGACTCATAAGTGACATTCATACCGCATGGATTTTCATTAGTCGTGCATATAGATGCAAAGAGGATTAGGTGGGACCTTCTATTATGCTTTTCAGGTGACATTGAATCGCTCCGGTGGCACCATGGAGACTCCAGAAACTTCTTCTCTTGGTGCCATGGGCCCCCTTCTGAGAAAGCTCGATTTACTGCTGGCTCCCAAGTACACACTCTGGAGGTCAGTGAAGCACGCAATCCAGCTCCTCAAGGAGGATCTGGAAGATATAAACGACGCCCTCGTGGAGCAGTCGATGGTGGATTGCCCCAACAATAAGGGGAAATACTGGATGCATGAGGTGCGTGAGCTCTCGTATGACGTTGAGGATGCCATTGACGCCCTGATGTTGCCACAAACCGCCGCCGATAGGAAGGTGAGGGTGAGGCCAGTCCATGGCCACAGGGTTGGCCGACTTAAGATTAAAGGGCTTCCCAATATGGCCACAGGCCTAAGAGCAACATTTGGAGAATTGTCCAGGACTCCCTTTTCTAAAAACTGCACAGATCTCAATGCAGCCCATCTACTTAATTATTTTTCTGCTAGATTTCGCATGGGTGCAGCTCGTCCAACCCAGGATGAGTCCAGGTCCAGCCCGGATGTGTTGGTCAAGCTGCCGCCGCCGGAACTCGCCCGGTTATCACGTGCTCCGTGGTGCTGCTCATGAACGCGTGCTGCTTGATCGGGTACCTTGGCATAGGGTTGTCGGCGGTGCCGCCCCTTCCTGATGCCCACAGGTAACCACCGTGATTTTCCTGTCTTTGGTTTTTTTGATCTGGTGTTCAATGGTGGTCTCGGCATGGGGGAAGAGAGAGTAATAACTGACAACACAATATTCAGTTATGCTGATCGGCCACCTGGCCGGATGTTGGGTTCTACTACTAATAATGGTGAATAGGTTAAAGGTGGAATAAACAACGGTGACATGATTAGTGATTGTCTGAGAAAGATAACGAGAATTTCTTATGGTTCTGGGAACTACGAGTATGGATCTTCTCGTGATTAAATTGAGATTACGCTCGCTGGCAAATGAGATTGGAGGAGGAGGATGGAGGTGCTGCAGTCCGCTTGGTCTGCCAGCAGCCGTTTCGTGGTTCGTCAGCCCGCCGAGTACGGCTCCTGGGGAATGGGCGGTGCTGCCTGGTCCAACAAACCGAGAGGCTCCGAACAAAGGGGATCTAGAGGTCAGTGCTGAAATTGGGCTTGGTTGCACGGGCTGGACCCATGCAGGACCAAAGAGGAAAATAATGGCTGCTTTGAGATCTGTGTACTTGTTTTAGAAAGAGGTGCACCCAAAGCTCGGCTAGTGGTTTGGTGTGGGAGCTAAAAGCATTGCTGTGCTGTAATTTCAGTTCTTGGGTAGTAGCTCATAATCCAAGGCCCAGTAATCTAGTTGCTCATGGTTTGGCGGCTTTAGGTTATAAGTTGACACCGGATACTGCTGTCTTTGATAGTATCCCAATGTGTATCTATGAACTGTTGGCCAATGATTTGGCCCCAGTTATTGAGTAATGGATTTTCCATGTTTCAAAAAAAAAGGACTGTATAAGGTATCTAGCTAGGGACCGTATACTTGCTAGCAACCTCCAGTAAAAGGGATAGTCGTGCACTTCTTTCTACCGGGGTGTAGGTGTTTGCTTTTGTAAAAGAGAATACTACAACAGATGGCTCTTTTCTAGTATCACAATGCATGACTCATGCGCATATAACCTATCACACATACACCAGCAAATCTGTGAAGGCATCCCTTGTGAAATGGGCATGGTGGGATTCGATGCAGTTTGGTCATCTCCAACTATGGATTAGATTAGATTCTACCAGATGCACTAGGAAGATTGACCACCTTAGATCACATGATGGACACGGTTCATGAGTCAGGATAATCACTGAAGAAAGCTAGGTAGATTCATCGCTTCAATAACCAAGTCCACACCATCATCATACCTAAGATGCAAATAGAGCATCAGACCCTTCATATATTAATTTGCCTGTTACAGGCATGCTTTGGTCTTCCAATTCCTCAATATATCAAGCACTTGGACACTTGATGCTGGTCATGGCATACTGTTCTCAAATGGCAGAAAGGACAATGCTAACCAAACCCAGCACACTTCTTCGAGACAGGAATTGAGGCATTCACTACCGGAATTCACTTCTTTGCCGAGCGCCGGAGGCTTTGCCAAGCGTTTTTTTTCGGGCGCTCAGCAAAGAAGGCTTTGCCGAGAGCCAAATAAAAAACACTCGGCAAAGAAGGATTTGCCGAGCGTCCGATAAACGGCTCTCGGCAAAGAAGTTTCTTTGCCGAGAGCCAAAAAAAACACTCGGCAAAGAAGGCTTTGCCGAGCGTCCGATAAACGGCTCTCGGCAAAGAAGTTTCTTTGCCGAGAGCCAAAAAAAACACTCGGCAAAGGCTTCTTTACCGAGTGCCAAAGTAAAACACTCGGCAAAGCAATTTTTCAAACCACATTTTGGTGCCCTAAATGAATTCAAATAAAAAAGTTTTCAACTACAAAGTTTCATAACTTTTCATGATCTACAAACTTTATATTGGTCATTTCTTTATTCTACAAAGTAATAATTACGTTGTTCACAAAATCTATATGTCTCTCATGTAGTTCCATGGAACTACAAGAGAGATATATAAGATTTGTGAACAATGTTAGCACCACAATTTCGGATGGAAAAACTTCCTAAATGAAGTTTGTAGATCTCGAAAGGTTATGAAACATTGTAGTTGACCACTTTTTAATTTGAATTCATCTTGTCATGGAAAACTACGTTTGAAATTCAAAATTTTAAAATTTTAAAATTCAAATTTTTAAAAGACCTCGGATGGAAAAACTTCCTAAATGAAATTTGTAGATCTCAAAAAGTTATGAAACATTGTAGTTGACCACTTTTTCATTTGAATTCATCTTGTCATGCAAAACTACGTTTGAAATTCAAAATTTTAAAATTTGAATTTTTCAAAAGACCTCGGATGGAAAAACTTTCTATATGAAAAATGTAGTGCTCGAAAAGTTATGAAACTTTGTGGTTGACAACTTTTTGATTTGAATTCGTTTAAGGCCTCAAACAATCAATTTTCACTTGGTTTAGTATAATATTTGAGTAACTGAAACGGCATATAGACGCATGTGAGTGTGTAGTGCAGGTGGCAGAGGATGTATCGTGTGAGGGAGAGGTCACGAGTTCGAATCCCGCCGACCGCGTAGCCGCGAATTTTGCGCGAAAAATGCCGCGACTTGCATCATAGGGTTTCCTGAAATATTCTAGATTAAAATAAAGCATAGTTTCCTGAAATATTCTTCTCTTATGTCATAGTTTATAGATTAAAATAAAGCATCATTCCGCATTGGAATAATTCCATATTACCAACAAATATTCTCATTTATCTTATAGCCACATACTGTATAACTGTAGAATTATTAACTGTTGTGTTACAACAGTATAAAATTCTCAACTCAATTATTCCTGTTTATCTGTTTCTCTCTTTTTTTGTGTGTGTTTCTAAATCCTCATATGTGACATCGGAACATTTCATCATGTGTAGCCTTATGGTCGCCACTCAGAAACAGATATCAATAATTAAAATCAATGTGCCTACGCTATTGACTGGCTGTTGAAAGTAATTATGGGCAACGCTCATGTGAGATGGCCAAGACAAAAATCCTCACAGCAAATGGATTTTATTTATGGAGTTTATTGTAAATTTCAGACGCTCAATCCAAAAATCGCTATCTATGGATCTGTAAATCTTGAAACGCATCTCAAAAAGAAGGGAGACCGTGAAACAGGTCCCTACCGGGCTTTCTCACCGAAGCACTACTCTTGTCTTCTGAATACAATTAGTGCTTTGGAAGCTATATGAACACATCTGTTTGGCTCCTGGCAGGCTACTGAATGCAACCCTTTCCTTCAATTGTTCCAATACCATATTTGGACCCTAAGAAGTTTTAGTCTATATATATATATATATATCTCAATATGTTTTGCTATTTTTATTTGGGAATAGTTACATACTTCGCTGTACATTCCCGTTGTTGTAATTTGTATGTCGTTAAATCTCATCGTGTGTAGCAAATGGTTTTAATCGCCAATAATAACAAAACTGTGGTCTATTGTGTACTGTAACACCCTTTAAATGCTGTTTTTATTTCAATGACCAAATATATTTCAATAACTAAAGGAAAAATTATTTTCTGTGAACATTAAACTGTCCTTCTGTAAGTTTCTTATATCATTTGGTAGACCAAGCAAAGATGCATCTTTGCACACAGACCACTCGCTAATTCACGTGCAAATCTAAAGGTCCCGTCTATTTTCACTGCGGTATGTTTTTTTTTGGGTAAGGAATTGAGTACTGTAGTAATGTAGATAGATATAAGATGAGGGTGTGACAAGGGAGCACATGACAGCAGTGACCATGCACGTGGCACAGATTTTCTCTAAAATGATAAGTACTCATTGGTCTCTCTTTTACACGAAAAAACATATATTATACACAAAGCTGAAAAAAGATAAAAAAAACCATAAGCTGCAAGCATCTTACAATTGTAGATTGGAGAACAAACAATAATTTTGAGGTAGGATTTGGGATTTTAGGTTACCTCGTAGGGGTATTCCGTACTTGAGCAGGACCGAATCAACGGAGAGCAGTAGCGGCGGCGGTGGCGGCTGTCCGCCCGTCCGTCGTCGCCGTCAGCACCGAGCGGCGGCTGTGATCACGGAACGGCGACGAGAACGCCGACGCCGAAGTTTAGAAGATCGGACGGAGGGAGAAGAATGGTCGAATGTTTCTGCGGCCGTGCGGCAAGCCACCGGCACCGACTTCGACTTTCGGCCTTCCCCCTCGGGCTGTGGGCTCTTGGCTCTTGCGGAGGCCTGCCATGCTTTTATGAACCGGGCTGCCAATTAAAGTTAGCTGTGTTGGTCTGCAGGGCTGGGCTGCCGGGTCAACCTATTTTTCTTCTGGGGGCATGGCTCGTAAAAAAAGGGTTAAGTTCACTTTAGGTTCTCCAACTATCGTAAAAGTCTGGATTTCATCCTTCAACTTCAAAACCAGATAACATTGGTCCTCCAACTTTTGAAAAAGTTCACTTTTCACCCCTGAGCAGTTTTGTAGGCGGTTTTGCATGGCACGATTCACGGTGCTGACGTCAGCGATGACGTCAGCACTTATTTTTAATTTGCAAAATTAATATCTTTTTATTCGGAGCTCCAAATATAGCAAATAATATATCAATTTTGATCGTCTCGACGAGCTATTTGCAATGGTATACTCCGTTTTGTTGTTTGAGATAGTTTTATTTCGTGAAAATTAAATATTTCTATAAAACAAGTGAGAATAACAAAACTCGCGGCCATCGTGTCGCTGTACCGGTACGAGGAGCGGATGAATGGGTACATCCCGCTCATGCTCTACTCCGTGCACGTGTACCTGGCGCTGGAGCTCGTTCTGACGGCGGCGTCGCGCGCGCTGGTTGGGCTGGAGCTGGAGCTCCGGTTCGACCGACCCTACCTCTCGGCCTTGCTGCGCGACTTCTGGGGCAAGAGGTGGAACCTCTCTGTACCGGCGCTGCTCCGCCAGCGCGTGTTCCGCCCCGTGCGCGGCCACCCCTAGTGCGCGGCCCACCACCCCTCCGCCACCGCGCACGCCCCGTGCAGCGTGAAGAACGTGGCGGCCTCCCCCATGGGCGGCGGCAGCGTGACGTAGGAGAACATGGCCTCGTGCATCACGCCAGAGACGACGAACGCGGCTAGCACACCCACGGGGGCGCCGAGGCGCGCGCGCACAGGGCGGAACACGCGCTGGCGGAGCAGCGCCGGTATTGAGAATTCGGTATTTGTTAAGAGTTTTACCTCTCTCGGTAAGGGTGGTCACCACAAGACATCAGCTAGTCTTTTTATTTTACAATAAAAAAAAGAAAAGGAGCAAAATATAATTGGAGGCAGGTAGCAATTTGCAGTGAACCTGCCAATTTTGTGGGGTTTTTTTAGAACTTGATAGATGTGATTACAGCAAAAGGATTCCGGTGGAATGGCATTTTGTATCCACTGGTATATTTATAATTGCATATTGGTTTGAGTTTTACCTCTCACGATAAGGTTGGTATATATGTTTCGCTGGCTCACCTTGATGATCGTCGAAAGGAAGGTTCATCAGGTAGTCCTGGAACCTCTCGCTCCAAGAGCTAGTAGCAATTCTACCAACTACCATGTGTATTTCGATGGGAGTATAGAGATAGGAGCTTCGCGGATCTAATGAAGGCAGAAGGGCGATCGATCATGTGTTGACGATTAGGGCTGGCCGAGCGGCGGTTCGTCAATATGTCAGTAGTTAGCAATACTAAGAGCGTCTCCAATGGTACCCAAATAGCTAGTTTAGGAGGAATTCTATTGGCTATCAAGGAGAGATATCAAATAGCTAGCGACTCTTAAATAGCTAGTCTAGCATAATGTCCCACAAACCACTCTCTCACAGCCCACATAACTCTCTATTACATTGTTCTATTTTTTATTATTTTTAAATCTCATCTAGCTAGCTAGTATTTGCAAATTGCTATTGTGGACGCCCTAATAATGTGATCACCGGATGGAAGTCAACTGCCAAACGTTAGGAATGGCTGTGAGCACGAAAGCCAAGAAGAGGAACGAAGGCGCGGAAAAGCAGAGGAGGCCTCCAACTCCAAAGCAGTGACGCGCGCGCGGTGCGTGAGCCAGCTGTAATTGGAAGTGGGCCCTGCATAGCTGTGTTATCCAATCCTCTGTGGAGTGGGACCGGGAGGCATGCCATGTATGAGTTATCTGACGAAACTGAAACCCAGGATGAACCAAGTCGTTTTCCTCCTCAATCCCGGCCTCTATCTCTTGATCTCTTCCAAAACCTTCAGAATCTGTACATCAGGTACAGCCCACTGACGTCTTTCCGGGAGTCGTTCCTCGCCAACCTGCTCTACTAGCTTGGCAGCAGCTAATATAGGGCACGTTTGGTTCCGAAGGGAGAATTTGCCCAGACTACACAGAAACCGAGAAACTAGCTAGCGCCGGCGAGCCAATCTCACTCACCCATGTGGTAGCAAGGGGATACCGTCGCTGGATCCGGCCTCATGCGCCATTGTCGTTGGATCTGCCCGTGCCAGGGCCGAATCCAACCTCCCCGTGCGCCGGCGAGCTCGAGGGAGAGGGGATCCGGGTGCTGCTCGCCGGCTCCAGATCTGCAAAGAGAGGGAAGAGTGAGGAGACGACGAGAGAAAGAGAGGGAGATGGAGACAGCTGACCTACCTCCACGCGCTGCCCTGCCGAGGGCCACCGAGCACCTCACGCTGCCATGGACCCCGCGGATCCCGCCGCCGTGGAGGGAGCCCCACGCCGCTGTGGATCCCGCGGATCCCGCCGCCGTGGATCCCGCCGCCATCTCTACCTCACAGCTCCCCACCAGATCCACCGCCGTCTCCACCTCGTTGCCGGTAGGGGAAAAGGAAAGGCCGCCACGCCAAGGTGACGGAGGCCGTGCGAGGGGCATCGAGGGAGGGGCGCGCTCGGGGAGGGGCGCCATCGGGAGAGGGAGAGGGAGGGAGGCACGGTCGCGGGGAGAGGGGAGGGGGCGTTGGGTGCTAAGTGGGGGAGAGGGAGCGCTTGGTGAAAGTCACGCGGTGAAGTGCGGCGCTCGATGGGGGAAGTGAGTGAACCCTAACACCCTTGCTCTATATATATATGAACCCAACAGCTGGTTGGATATGGGCTTCTTGCTAGGCCTCGGAATATTAACCGTAGAGGTATTTTTGGAGGCGGGTCTCTTATAAGGCCCGCCTCTGTTATTAGATTTTAGTTGGCAGCGTAAATCTATTTTGCGAGGCGGTTTTTTTGTAACCGCCTCGGTTAATAAAAAATGACCGCCTCGCTTAATCCAAGGCATTAACCGAGGCGGTTGGAAATCTTACCCGCCTGCGAGGCCCATTCTAAAACGTCTCACAAAAGATTTTTTTGTAGTAGTGCATGCTTGCACGGCCTCCTGGGTGAGTAGCAAGCCGTCCAAATACCCCCACTCGCTTCATTTCATCCACACCAGGCGAGGAGAGGCAAGCGTTGTCAACGGAACCAAACACGCCCATAATATGGAGTTTGGAACATGCCTTCTCGCCAACCAGCTCTATTACGTCTATCGTTTTAAAAAATAAACAAATAAAAATATTCAATTTAATACTAGTAATTCATACAAGAACTAATATTTATATCTAAAGTTCTTGCCTGTGTGAGAGTACGAGTTGATATGGATTAGTTGTACTCTAATATTAACTTTACAATCCTTCCGACGATGGGTATGTTTTTGCGTTTCCTAAAAACTAATATGATTAATGGTGGTCTCCTAATTATATAATAGGGTTATGAAAAGGATTGAACTTATTACGGAGGATGAATGGTCTGAAATGCTTTGACTGTTGATTGTGTGAGCATTTTAACCTAGGGAAGTAATAATTTTTAATAAATAAAATCAGCTATAAGGTTAGATACATGCTTGTGCATACATGCCGCTGCATATTTTTAATTGTGTTGATTGATTTTTATTACAAGAAGAAAATGATTACAAAAACTATTTGAAAATGTATTTGGAAAACTAGAAATGGAAAAGGAAAAGGAAGTGCCCCTCTTCTCAACTTTTGGCCCGAAGGCCCGCTGCTGCCCCTCCTTTGCTGGCCCACTCGGCCTCATCCACCGGCAGCCCAGCTTCTCTGGTTCGTGCATCGCGAATTGGGCCGGCCCAATCGGCCGAAGCCGCCCGCAGCCTTGCCCTTTCCCCTCTCTGGCTGACGTCTGGGGCCTGCTTGTCGGTGCCGTCTTCTTCCTCTTGCTCGTAACTGAGTAGGACTCGACGATGGAGTCCGCCTCTGCCCCGACGCCTTGGTTGGCTTGAACCGCACGTCTAGCTCCTCATAAATAGCCACGGGTGCTGCCGCCTCTCTTCCCAACCCTAACCCGAAGCCATCGCCCACGATTCGAGCTCCAGCCGCCGCAACCCAAGCAGCCGCTGCCGTCCAAGATTGGTTTGACGAGTTCGTCGACCCGACTGCCACCGTAAGCCTTCAACAGATTTCGTGAAGCTACTCTGAATTCGCCGAGCCTCTTCTTCTCTTTCTTTTTCGATTTTGTTAGCTAATTGAGCATCACCGCCGTGTATAGGAGCGAACCGTCCGCCATTGGGAGCCGCACGACGTCCTCATCCAATTTCCGTCGCTCCGATCTAGCTAGGTGAGTTCGCGGGCATCTTCTCTATCTCCCTGTGCTCTCGGTTCATCGGATAACGTGCTGTAGCGCTAGATTGATCAACGCCGACGAGCAATGGCTCGCCGCTGGCCAAATTTCTGCCGTCGGGTCACTGTTGGTGATCGGCATTCTCTTTTTCCCCTCCCACCTTTTAATCTTAGCCGTCCGTTTTAGATCTAACGATCCAGATCGCGTGATACCCCTTTGTATGTCACTTTTTCTAAAGAGACCCTCAGTTCTGCTGTAATTATGGTCGCCGTCCTCGAATCAGATTAAAAAACCGGTTTTTATTTATTTTAAATCGTAATTAAGTTCAGTTTATTTACAACTTTGCCACTGTCTTTAATTGCTTATAAAATCTCCGTTTTAACTCCGATTTGACCCGTTCAAGTTGCGTTAGGTTCGAAATTTCATAATCTACATGTTAATGCTACTGTTTAGAAGGTTCTCAACTTTTAAACTTTGAGATTAGATCTAATCTATTACTTTAATAAAGTAAATCTTGTTTAAATCATAACTTTTCCGTTTTAGCTCTGATTTATGTGCAATTCGCGTCTGTGTGATCCTAGTGAGATGTAGATTCGTTTTACAAACTTTTCATCTTTATTTTACTATTGTTGGTGTACTATTCTAATTGTAGCTTTGTTTGCTTTACATGATTGCTCTTGGATGATTGTTGTTGATGTGTTAATCGAGAGTAGACGGTGAGCAGTTCGTTGGTGATCAAGAGTACTATTACGAACCGGATCAACAAGATCAGCTAGATCAAGGCAAGTATAGCATGAGATTATCCTTGTTACCTATTCATCTTAATTCACTTAATTCATTATGCATGTGTCTCCTTGTTAAGGATGCCTTAGTATTGATCTTGTTCCTTGAATCCTATGGTTATAGCATTGGGTAGTTGGTAGTGCTCACATAAACAATGATCTTATAATTTGACTAATGATATATGCAATAACACTAAAAGATGATTTTTAGCAACAGGGAACAAGAGGGCTAGAGTTTTCTCTAGATTCCTCTCCATGAGGACTTATCTGTAAGCGAACATCCGGGACTTACAGTACAGCTGTGAGGGCTACATGGCTCTGGCTTTAGTCATATAAGAGGACCTTTTCTAGCTTGTTAGTGATTACCTTTATGGCGCAAGAGGGGTGTGTTCCGGGTCGGGTGTAGTGCGGCTTTTGTCCTTATGAGTATAGGTTGCGTGTCATTGTGCCATACGGAAGGGGAGCTCTACATTTGTAGGGCACAGAAACCTAGCGGCCCTAACTTATTAGGCGAACCTTGGAAAGACTTCACAGTGAAACTTAACTGTCCAATGGGGAGTCATGACCTCAGACTTTTGAGGATCACGACTCATAGTGAAAGTGTACAACCTCTGCAGAGTGTAAAACTGGTATATCAGCCGTGCTCACAGACATGAGCGGCCTTGGACCCTTATGGAATAGAGATCACTATTAATTTACTTGTTCTTGCTATTCATTATTCTCTTTACATGATCATGTGTTTATGATGGGAACATCACCTATTTGTTGCTACTCAATTGCTTAAAATATGACCAACTAAAAGCTACATGCCGTTAAACCTGTGTCTATCCTGTTTAAGCTTTATGTACCCCATGTTACACTTGTTGAGTACTTTTGTGCTCACCCTTGCATTCCCCCACACCTCAGGATGGACTCCCGAATATGCAAATAGTGATTACTACTACTTCCCTGAAGATTACTAGGCTTGTGGTCAACTAGTTGACGTACCTGTGCTATGGAGCAAGCTACCACAAGAATTATCTTATGTTTCCGCTTAATTACGTGAAGACTCTGTGATATTATCGTTATGTAATAAACATTTGTGATGATACTATTTATATTTGTCATCTTATGTGTGATTGATCTCTGGGCGTACATAAGATTATACATTCCATTTGTTCCGTAAAAATGGGTGTGACATTGTGAGAAAGTTGAAATGACTTATAATTTAAAACGGATAGAGTAGTCCTAATAGGTGAGAGAGAGAGGAGGGCTAGGTGGTGGAGAAAGATCAAAACTAGGATTTAGAAAAAGGGAAAGTCAGTCCAAGTGAGATCACCCCGTGTACCGTCATGCACTTGGGCATTTATATTAGGGGTGGTTAAGGCTGGATAACGAGCCGAGCTGGCTCGGCTCGGCTCGGCTCGGCTCGTTCTGGCTCGTTAGCCAGCTCAGCTCGGCTCGTTATCTTAACGAGCCAGAAAGCCAGCTCGGCTCGGCTCGTTATGAGCTCGAGCTGGCTCGTTAGGCTAGCGAGCCAGGTATAAAAAATACACAAAATATAATATTTGCATTTATCTAAACCTTAAAAATATTAATAATATAAAAATAATATATTCAATAACCTTAAATCGAATAAAATATTCATATGAGCTAACATATCATCCATTTGTGAAGTGCAAGACATGAAGTAATACAAAACTAATATAAGTTATGATGACTTTTTCCCTAAAACTACGGCTCGTTTGGCTCGCGAGCGGCTCACGAGCCAGCTCGAGTTGGCTCGTTATAGCTAACGAGCTAAAATCCTGATTCGAGTTTTTCGTCCAGCCTTAGGGGTGGTTATTTACATGTGGCCTCTGGTGGGGCTAGATTTTACTTAACACTAGCTAGTTTAATAACTATTTGGACCTCTTTCGGTGGGAGGTCTGGCTTATATGCAATATGGGCTCCTGCAACAATTTCCTTCAAAATTGTATAGAGTAGATACCTAATAATATATTTATGAACCAAAATGTAAGACATTTGACTTCTATAGATGTATTACTTTTGCTATGTATATCTACATATAGTATCTAGAAAAGATAAAATGTCTTACAATTTAGAAACATGAGAGTAATGAAGAGTCTCACAAATGGAGTTGTGGAGCTATCTGCAGCGTACCCAAGCCACGAAGTTCCGTCATGTCCAACCCCACACCAGTCACACACTCACACCACGACTCCTAAGAGCAGGGACAATAATTGGTTTATAGTCAAGCAAATACTGATGTGGAGAAGAGAATAGAGAGCTTGGTTTTTATGCAAGCAACAAGCTGAGAATGGATGCATATGCAGTAGTGGGTTCATGCATTAAGTGATTGTGAGGAGGATTAGGAAAAAGAAGATAGGGCATGAGTAAAACTAACAATAAAAAAAGTTTCTCGTAGACAAATAAGAGACTACTATTGTATAGCTTGGCTCCTTACAACTTGGATAATAGCCAAACACTTAGCTCTATTGCCCAGTCTCAGTGGAGGTTCATGGCTCAGTTTTCATTGGAAGCAGTGTAGAAGAGTTTCATCCCCATGAAACTCTCTCTACTCCTATGAAACTTTTATCATCTCTCTTCATCAATACAGTGTCATGTCAGCATAGTTAATACCCATAAAACTCTATGAAACTCCCATTAAGATTGGCATCCACACAACCACAATACACAAGCCGAGATCGATGGATTCTTTTCCCTTTTTTACGGCAGCTTGATCGATACGGGATGCAAATTAAATGCCATGACGAGGATTTAGCTTGCAAGTCAAAAGCCGAGGATCAATTCTTCTTTTATTTGCTCTAGTCCATTAAAGATTCGTGCAATATAATATAGTTTTATTTATAGCTTGAGATCTGCGTCTCAACGAGTGGGCTCGATGGATGTATCTCAGCTAGCCCAATCCATCTCCTTAGTTTTGTTTGGATAGTGCAAATTGTTGATCCTTGGCCAGTCTTAGTGGGGTTTCATCAGAGATTCATAGATATTAAATATGCTGCTATGACACTATATTAATGAAGAGAGATGATAAGAGTTTTATGAGAGCAAATGGTGTTTCATGGGGGATAAAACTCTTTCTGCACTGTTTTCAAAATAGGATGTGTTGAAAATTAGGACATGAAACTCCCATTGAGACTAGTCCTTATTATTCTTAATTACATCCAGTTTGGAGGGAATCAACACCCTTGGTCCCACCACCAGTCCTCAAGTCTGCCTGTTCTTGCCATTGACATATTAATTTCCATAATTTCTACCCCTTTGTTGCATTTGACCAAGAGCCTACATAATTATTGGTTTCGATGTCAGTGTCAGGAATGGGAAAAAGGAATAGAAAACAAATAGGATAAGACCAGTTGAGATAAGCACTATTGATATTTTCCCGTAAGCTCATTTATAATTTTACTTCTACAATATGTCAGTTGAGATAAGCACTATTGATAATTTCTCGTAAGCTCATTTATATTTTAACTTTCTACAATATGTCCACATCTGAGACACAATATAAGTGACATGTTTTTTTCACATCAATAATGACTGTCTAGCCGCGTCTCTAATGAGGAAGTCTGACATAGTGCTATTAATCCAGAATTATCGCAATAAAATGAGAATGTTTGCACATTATTTTACGTGAATATCTACAAATTCAGACCCAATTGTAATTTGCTAATGAAATTACCATGTTTATAAACAATGGAATTGAAAAAATGGGAAAAAGTACCTTGTTGTGTCCTTCGAATCCACAAATGCCACGTGTTCAATATAGTTGGTGCGAACAATTGTCTCAAGCCTGTGTGTTATGAGAGGCCAGGTCAGTTATTATAGCTTCGTTTTCCATAACACATAATAAATAATATATGTCAATGCATTAAGCCACGTAAATCTAATAGAGTGGTTACAAATTCCTTCATTATGACATTCTTAGTTCTTACTCCCTTCATCCCAAATTATAAGTCAGTCCAAGAATTTTGAAGAGTCAAAGCATCTCAAGTTTGACCAAAATTATAAAAATAATTACAAAGATTTATGACATGAAATAGATATACTATGAAAATATAATTAATAAACAACTTAATGATACTTACTTGGTATCATAAATGTTATTATCTTATCATAAATTTGGTCAAACTTGAGATGCTTTGACTCTTCAAGAATCTTTAAATGTCTTATAATTTAGGATAGAGGGAGTAGGACGTAGCCAAGTGTGCACCTATTTGCCATAGATTAGGTCTACTAATAGTTCAGTTTTTTTTTTCAGTTGATACGGCCCTTGCTTGGTTGCTCCAACAAGGACAAGTGACAAGTGCATGTAATTCCATCCAAAACACCTATATGAAAATTTGGATTACATGCTTAAAGACTGAAAAGTACTGCATTTTGTTATATTTAAAACCCGTGATATGTATTGCCATGTTGGGGAAATAGAAAGAAAAGGGACATCAGAAAAGGGAAACCAAATCGGAAAACACGGGCACAAGCTGATTCCGGCCCAAAACCTTCTCTCTTTCCTCTCTTCCTCTCTAGCGTGGCCCGCCGTAGCGGGCCAGCAACCCACTGAAGCCATCAGTCAGTAAGCCAAACGCTGTCACCGCTTCCGCGCTTAACGGACAAGTTGGCCTGGCCAAACAGCATCAACGCCACGCCCTTCCTCTCTCACCCACCTCGCCTTCTCTCTTGCTGTCCCACGTGTCGGCCAACAAGTCCCTACACCGTTCTAATCACTTAAATCTATTAGGGTTGAAGTGAATTAGGATCAGTGTTTTAAATAGCGCGCTAAGGCATTTAACTATCTACGTCCCAAAACACGCTACAACCGGCTATAGCGGTAGCTAAGAGCTAAATTGTACATGAAAAACTTAGCTAAATCCTACTCAAACAGCTATAGCCCAGATTTAAAACCTTGATTGGGATAGAGAAATTAGTCTGTTTTTCATCACATTTTACCTCAATATACATATTGTTTGGGTCACAACGATAGCCATAGTGAACACCTAGCCGATTCCCCGGCTCAATCTCCTTTCCTCCACTCTTCCTGTAACCTACGCTGATGCAGCCCTTAGCATCTTTTCGGCTCTGCATATACTTGTGTGACGATGAGTCATCACGCCTAGGGATGAAAACGGACGGAATTTTCCCGTCCCGTCCCGTTCCGTTTTCTACATTTTCCTGTCCGTTTCCATATTTACGAGATCCCGTTTTCGTATTTGCGGAAGTAGAAAATGGTGTTTTCCGTCCGTTTCTGAGTAATCCCGTTTTAATACGGAATAGACCCGTATTTATCCCGTTTTTATCCTGTTTTCAATCTATGCTCAACATGTTCAACAATTATATGTCCTTATGTTACGTTAATATAACTATGAATCACCAAATATGCATGTTATATTCACGTACATAGCATGTAAATGAATATTAAACTTTGTATATATTATTACATGACTTTATATATGTATACTTTGAGAATATTAGATTATGTGATCTTAATTTAATTTTCTGGCTCTCCATCCATATTTGTCCGTTTCCGTATGTCGGCATATTCCGATTCCGTTTTCGAACCCGTATTTTTCGAACCCGGTCCCGTTTCCGCCAAAAAATATAGAAACGGAAGTACAAATATGGTTTTTCCGTCCGTTTTCGTCCATTTTCATCGCTAATCACGCCAACCTCGCCTTGTCCAGGGACGCGGCACCGGTGGCCAGTGGCCACCATGACCATGGCTACACACACCACAACCAAGCTCACCGCCATCACACCAGACGAGTCAATTAAGTCTGATTTATCGGGCCGGCCGTAGGCACGGGCAGGCCACCCATGCATTTTCAGGCCCTATCCACTAAGGCTTGCTGGCCAGGCTCATGGGTTGGATCGGGCCAAATTTGATGAGGTCTACCACCATGCATTGTTCCCATGACCTGAGCCCCGAGGGTAGTAGTCAGTGGGTCATGTGGCAATATCCTTGCCGGAACCGTGTCCAGCCCAGATCCAACCAAGCAGGAGCCATGAGTTGGATGAGTAGAGAATACTTGTTTGTGATTTTTTATTCACTACATAAGTGCCCATGCGTTGCACGGGAACATGTCTTTTTTTACACTTACATTGACAAATTTATAGAATAGAAAACATTAAAAATCTTATCAGACGTGAATACGTGGATCTAGTTTTCGATGACTTGTGTAAGTCATTTCGATTAACTTTGGCCACTTTTTTTGGGATTTGGTGGCCACCTTTTTTTCTTGAGGAACTGGGCACCTATTTATTTAATAGACAGAAGGAGATAATTACTTAGCATGGTTTCCGTTAGTATATATGACCATATGTTGTAGCGGGATCATTAATTTTTACATATGTCCATGGCGACGCATATAGCTCACCGTGATGAGGCATTCGGATGGGTGGCAGAGACAACTATTTAAATATTGTATCTTTCTCTCTCTATATATATTGACTACTGATTTTACATGAACAAATTAAGGCCCATTTAGTTGAGCTCCAGTTCTAACCCAAACTATTGCGTCTTATCTCATTAATCAGTTTCTTTGCTTTAGCTTGTACTGTTAGAAAATGTTTGGTAAAATAGCTTGCCCAGTTGCCCTAGTTGTTGAACGTATAAAATGTTCATACTACCATTTTGCATTTTTTTCTCTTTATTATTTTCTCTGTGCACCTTATCACGGTTCATGCATGACACGGAGTCACACCCACGCGTCACGCCTTACGTTTATCTCTTCGGTCTCCACCTTTCTCCCTTGAGCATCTGTAATAGTACCTAATGTTTTTATCCTAAAAACATAAAGTTTTGCAACTCCAAAAAAAATATTAGGAGGAATAAAGAAACTCATCTCTAAGAGTTTCTAATATTTTTATCCCAAAAAGTTTTGTTGCATCACTTTTTTCCTCCACCCGATCTCATATTTATGATGTTTTGCATCAGGAACCTGAATTTATTTCTATACCCATTCAAGCCCTCCCACAAGATCTTTCTCTCTTGTGTTTTTCTCACCTGAAACCCTGTCTTTCCTCTTTTTCCTTTCCCACCTCCTTATGCTTCTCAAGCACGCACGCGAACCTACCCGACTTGGTTACCTACATGTCTCCGAAGCTGGGCGAGCTTGAAGCATCACAAGCGGGGCAAACAATGGACTCTGAATACTCGTACATCTGTAAAGCAGAGCGAACCGACGCGGCATCCGACAATAACCTTAGTGATTTTTTATTTAGGGGTATAGATTAAGCGGGAGCCATGAGTTGGATGAGTAGAGAATACTTGTTTGTGATATTTTTATTCATTATTAGGCATTTGGTGCCACTAAGATATTGTTGTATATGGCCAAGAGACCTGTGGAGGGTGTATTAGGGCAGTCCCAATCCATAGTCTCCATGGATAGTTTCAAGACGAGAGAGAAAACAATAAATATTCATTAGAAACTATCACTCACAATCCATAATTTCCATAGCCGTTTCTATCTTGAGGAAAAAATTAATGACCCTATACATACACATACAACAACAACTAAGGAGTAAGGAGTTCTACGGGAACTCTACCTCCAGTGGACGTGTTTTCGGTTGGTTAGAGGTACATGTAGTGGGTAAATTAAGGAAGATGAGCTTCCCTTGTCTTGAGGAGATGTCTCGTCTTAGTCGACCAAGTACTCGGTTGGATAACTGGTTCGCAAGACTACATAGCGTGCACACAACATGCCTTGATACGGGAGCGGGTCGAGCAAGGCCAGTATGGAGATGGCCGATACCACATATACGACGATGGAGGTGACAATGTCACACATGGCAAAGTAGAACTAGAATGCCCCTACTCGACGTGTAGCACTACACTAGCGCGCGAAGGCTACGGTTCACATCCTTATGTGCACTGGTGGTGTCCAGAGTGACTCTAGACAAAGGACCGGATGATACTTGTCCAATGATTGCATACCTGTCAGTGACCATCACTTAAGCATGGGTGCTTTTAATCCTATCTTACATAAATTGACACAAAGACTTGACCCATGGAAGGGAGACACATCACATCTTGGGGGAGGCAAATTCTGACCAACTCTTGCCTTAGTAGTATTCCTCTCTACTGCATGGGTTTCTATTGGCTGACTGATGGGCTACATAAGCAAATGGACGCCATCATAGCCAACTTCCTCTGACAAGAGGTTGAAGGGAAATTTAGGTACCACATGGCCAAATGAGATATGGTCAGTAGACCCAAAGACCAAGGGGGCCTGGGGATAATTCACACTAGGACCACAAATGATTGCCTTTTAGTTAAATGATATGGAAAATTTTACAGGAACCCGAGGAACTTTGGTTCAGGCTCCTTAAGTCCAAATATCTGGATGGGTGCTATTTTTTCTCTGTTCCGAGCAGGGGTAGCTCTCAGTTCTGGAAAGGGCTATACAAAGTCAAGCATTTCTTCAAATGGGGTGCCCTCTTTCAAGTGAAGAATGGGTTGAACTATTGTTTTTGGCAAGATTGTTGGATTCTGAGTGTCCCCCTGAAGATAGCATATGATGATTTATTCAAACTAGTTAGGGACCCAGAGTCCGTAGTTGCCGATTGCTGGGATGAGGGTGAATGGTTTGTTGATTTTAAGAGAGCCCTCACTGTTCAGGAATATGAGAGGTGGATCGAGCTCAAGGGTGAGCTGCACAATATCTCCCTGACCCCTGAGGAACATGATTCTGTCACTTGGGGGCTGGAGAAAAAAGGGTTGTTTACCACTAATTCTCTTTATAGATTTATCCTACATGGGGGAGGAACAAATCGGGTTGCTGGTTACATTTGGAAATGCAAAGTTCCTCTGAAAATCAAATTCTTTCTTTGGTACACTTTTAACAACAAGCTCCAATGTGCTGTAAGCTTAGTTAGGAGGGTCTGGAAGGGCAGTGAAGATTGCTGTCTGGGGGATGGACAGGAATCGGTGAACCACATTTTCTTTCATTGCCACATTGCAAAATTGGTTTGGGGTATCCTGGGCAAAACGTTTAACTGGCAGGGTTTTCCCTGATCGATTAAGGAGCTTACTGAAACCTGGCTACAGGGCAAGGGGCCCTTTTCTATCAAGTTGACGCTATTTGTATTTGCAGGTTTCGCTTGGCCGGTTTGGAACAACAAGAACAAGATGTCTATTGAGCACAAATTCGCCAAGAATCCTTCTGATGTCATATACCTTGTCCAGTCCTACGATGGCGACTAATGTAGTTGAAGGATGGGATCCTGCGCTGGATGAAGGAGTTCAAGCCCAGTCCTACGATGGCGACTGATGTCTTTGAGATCTAGTACTTGTTTTTGGTGTTTCCTTTTTTGTTAGTGCTCTTCTGTCAAACTAGTGTCCCCAGTTGGTTTGTGTTACTCTTTCAAACTGGTATCCCTAGTTTGTATCGGATGTTTGGCTTTCTTAAAAGCCAAGGGTTAAACCTCTTTTTTTTTTAAAAAAAATACTTGTCCGATGATTGTCTAGGTAATGACGGCAACCTTATTGGGTGTATGTCGTGTTCGCGATCATGTATGACCCTATGTTAACTGAATTACACTGGGTACGAGAATTGTGCTCCTCTTCTCCAGCATGGTTGTTCGACATGAGGCTACCAAGATAAGAAGATGTGATGCATGCTAATAGTGCTATTGATGGTTATACAACCATAAAATTAAGCAAGGGAACAAAAGACATTATTTAATTACCTGTAGGTCTTAGCATCCCAAAGGCAGAGATTATTGTACGTCGTAGGTGTCACGAATAACGGAAGGGTAGGGTGGCAAGCGATTCCATGGATGGTCTGATGTCTGATACCAAGTTTGTGAATACACCCCTTTGTCTGTAAATCCCATATCTGATTCAACAACAAAGTAAAGATAAGAAAAACATTAATTGTATATTACGCTAGTTGCCTAGTTCATGGGAGCAAGTGCAAGGCTAAATAAAGATATGAAGAAAAGCATTAATTGTAAATTAGGCTAGTGCTGGGACCAAGTGCAAGGCTGAATAAAGATAGGAAAAGCATTAATTGCTACTAAAAATGAGGCTGGTGCATGGGAGCATGCAAGTGCAAGGCTTTCTAAAAATGAGGTTACTTTTGACAAAGAAAAACAATAGAGTCTTATTTGCATGATCTTTCTTTATTTTTGGAGACGGGAAAGCCATCCGCCTCTAACTCTGTTAATCGCCAACTCCATTAATAGTTATAGAAAACCCAAAAAACCAAAAAATTAAGTTCTTCTCAACACTTGAACCCATGACCTACTATTGTATATATATAATTCTCTTTTTTTTTATAATTATTCCTTAATCTTGTATTGAATATTCTGGCTACCAAATGAACTCAAATTAAAAAAAAGTTTCAAATACAAAATTTTAAATATTGTCAATATCTAAAACTTTGGTATAGAATGTGTCTCTGTCTGAGATTCTTTCAAATATTCGAAAATTTGAATCTTAGAATAAGTTAATTTAAAACAAATATTTGATACACTGAACACTTCAAATAAAAAACTTATCAACGAAAAATATGTAGATTAGGTTGTCTACTACAACTTTGGTATTAATAACCATGTGAACATTCAACATCACTTAGATATTCCAAAATTTTCGGTTTCAATATCTATGAACTTAAAACACATATTTGGAACTTCTAAACTATTTTAAATAAAAAAATCAACTACAAAGTTGTAGATTGCATTGAGGCCTATAACTTTGGTATAGACCATATCAACACGTCAGTTTGTTTAAAAGTTTTAAATTTTTAAAACCTGTAAACTTAAAACTATGTTTTGGAACTCTAATAGTTTCAAATAAAAAAAAATCCAACTACAAAGTTGTAAATCAAGTCATGGGTGGGTATAAAGCCTGTCTTCATCCGAATTTATATGTAAAAGTTATGAATTATTTTCGGATGCGAGTATTTATTGAAATTTGATTTTAGAGATGGACGCTTAGAACAGTTGTCTCTATTAACAGTGGTTTTCAGAGACAATTGTCTTAAGACGACCACATATGTTAATTGATGATTTTTAGAGACGGTCGTCTTGGGATGCCCGCTTCTGCCCTCTGTAAGAGTTTCAGATGCATGCATTCCTTCTAGAGGCCTCCAGACCATTTACGAATGTGGTCATTATATATGTCCCTTCTGTTAATCTGAGAGACTATCCCCTAAGATCGTTTTCTTGCGGTAGCAAAAGAGAGAAACATATCACTTTGAAGTGGGCCTGTCACATGTGGCTATAGAGATCTTCGGCATACGTAGGGGTCGTCATGTTTTAATATGCACTTGGTTTCGGTTTTTGAAGGCTTTATATAAGAACAGTAGAGACTGAACTATAATAAGGATTGGTTGCGTGTCAAACTCTTTTAGAGGCTGATCGAAATAAAAAAAAATCTAAAAGGGTATATTAGGCGTGTCCTCCCTGCGCTGCGGAGTAGGGATGGCATACATACCCTTACATAGTCGAGATCTCCATGGGCACGCCGGTCATCAGTAAGCACGAAGTGCCGATTAGTACTTTCTGTGTACAGGTAATCAACGCACGACGACCCATCCAATGTGGTGATAGGATTGGAAGACTGAATATTCCAGATCTGCAAATTAAAATTCACGGAGAGGCCAAATCTTCTTGAGAGCACACCTACGTCTGGTATGTAAACACGTTCCAAGAAGAGAAGATGACTACTACCAGATACAGTATGAACATTATTAAAGAATAAATAAAGAGGTAGAGATGTACAAATTAACCTTCACTTTGAAGCTGTAGCTGTCACGGTCGTCACTGCAGTCACTGCTTGCAAAAGTGTTGGTGTCCCTTGGGTTCCACCTGAGATAGAACGCCCCCCAGTGCTCGAACGTCCGAGTGCATTCCCAGCCCTGAGCCCAGTCCCAAAGCTTGATGCGCCGCTCCATATAGGCCGCCGTCAGCAAGAGAGAGCCGGTTGGATGAACAGCTAACGAATACACATCGTGGGAATCGTAGGCTTTGAATTCCGTGACCTTCTCCGCGGTAGTGTAATCGTAGACATGGACGTATCCTTCTTCATCCCCGGCTAGCAACCACCCTTCCCGAGCGATAAATTTGACGGAACAAACAACAGTCGCGGGTGAATTTGTAGTGACCAGCAACGCCATTATTCTTTCCTGCACGCCAGCAATGTAATAATTAATTATTATATATACACACTATCTAAATATACATCATATAATTTGGAAAATTGAAAACATCTTATAATTTGGAAAGAGTAATTGCAGTTACCTTGTGTGTATCATCACACACAGAAAAAATTGTGTAATTTTCCTGTGGATTTTCGTTTTTTTCTATCAGGATTTTTGGAACCGACGCATTAATGACTAATTTTTCTATATGTACCGAAAAAAACACACAGAACACCCACAAGGCTATTCAACTTTCCAGTAGTGATAGTATTGACTCAACTTTCCAGTAGTGATAGTATTGACCCACATTTACTATATATCTGAAGATAGATAGAGAGATGTGGTAAGACCTGTGTCTGGAAGTTCCAAATGGAAACATAACCTCCTCGATGACCCACCAACATCCTGTCATACATTTGGGGCACTTAAAATAGCTCGATTTACATAGAATATATCGAAAGGAGGGGTCGGTCCACTGTGACCACATCCACTCACCACGCCTCGGTCGGGTGCACATCTACGAATTTGGCGCTCCCAAGCTTCGGCTGACCAGGGACATCACATACGGCTTCATAATCCGTGAACTTTCAAGAGTCAACAAAAGTCAGACTGCATTTAGCGTATGCATGCATATTATTATGGCATGCAAATGCAAAAAGTAAGTTTAATAATTCCTTTAGAACATCAATTCATCACTTTCCAATATTGGTACCGGCCCGCACCTTGACTAATACTACAGCAGAGAAGGACATCACTGGCGGTTCAAAACTCCCCTTCACTGACGGATTTTGAACCGCCATAACCAACTCGGCAGTGATGAGCTGATCACATCACTGCCGGTTATGCCAAACTGGCAGTGATAGCTCATGTATCACTGCCGGTTCGTGTTACAAACTGGCAGTGATACTTGAGCCATCACTGCCGGTTGTTTTAACCAACCGGTTGTGTAGATTATATTATCACTGCCGGTTTTCTTTGAACCGGTAGTGATATACTTTTCACAATTTGCATTTTAATAATTGTTTTATTTTCATTTCGAGGGGAGGTGGTGGGGTGGGAGGTCAGGGAGGTGGAGGTGGTTGCTATCGATCAATTTGATATCGATGTGAAGGTGGTTGTTGATCAGCGACAATACAAACCCATCAACATTTATATTACAAAAGTTTCAAAAAAAAACTTTAAGTATCGAATTAAGAGTCGCATTACAATAGCCTATCAATGTGGTCTCTTCCGTACTGCGCCTTGTACTTCTTAGTCCTCGCAATGGAGAATGATCCTTTCTTGGTCAATATCTCGTCCATCACAAACCTTGCTATCTCCTCTTGAATTCCTCTCATCTCAAAATCTAGCAACTGGTTGTGATTGTTTGCTTTGCGCTGTAATTGAAGCAAGATGATATTGAGATGCACAAACGTAAGACAAAACAATAGAAATAGGATGCCTACGTACCATGTCATCTCCCTTATTTGTTTTTGCGCCAAAGTATTTTAGCATTGCCCACATCACATAGAACCCGCATTCGTTGTTCCCCATCAGTTGATCTAGGGTCTTGAGATCCTCCATATACTTTACACTGAATGGGGCACTCCATTGCTTTTGCATCTTGCTATCGAGATTTTTCCAATTAGGTAATGCCTTCATTCTATGTTACATTGTAAATGAAGTGTGAAGACCGAGGACATTACAATATCCTATGTGATTAGAAAGTGTTGTGATATTGGGTTCACTTACTTATTCAGCACTTTGACTAGGGGGTCGATAAGAGAAAGTGGCTTTTTCTTTGAGTCCCACACCTCGATATGTGAATCTTCAAGATAGATATCTACGATGTATGACCGTTTCATACAAAGCCAGGGTGGAAGGTTGTATATACATAGCGTCACTGGCCAAGTGCTATGATTGCTTCTAACCTGGTCAAACGGATTCATCCCATCTGTGCTCAAACCTATCCAAAGATGCCTTACCTCTCCACCGATGTTCTTATAGAACATAGTGTTGATAGTCCTTCAGTCCGACCCGTCGGCGGGGTGCCTCAACATTGTATCTTTCTTACGCTCTTCGCCGTGCCAACGCAACAGTTTGGCTGACTTTGCATTTGCAAACAACCTATGCACTCGTGGAGCTATAGGAAAATACCATACGACCTTTATGGGCCCTCCTCTGGTCTTGCTTCCCTGATTTGACGGCCCTTGCTTGTATCGGGGAGCTTTACACTTGGGACACGCATCCAAGTCTTTGTATTTTTCTCCACGGTACAATATGCAATCGTTGGAACACGCGTGTATTTTCTCAACCTCGAGGCCGATTGGGCAAATCATTTGCTTGGCCAGGTAAGTCTTTTCTGGTAACTCGCTACCCTTCGGGAGCAGTTTATGTAGTATACCTAACAAGCTATCGAAGCCTTTATCACTCAATCCATTCGTTGATTTGAACTCTAATAGCATGATGTTGGCTTCCAGTTTGCTTATTGGGCAGGTCGGATACAATGGTGTTTTTGTATCCTTTCTCATGATCTCCAGTTTTTCAACTGTGTAGCACTAAGGAATCCGCCATGCACATCATGTAGAAACTATGAAATGCCATCATTTTCCTCTATGTCGTCAACTAATGTATTCCTAAACACATTATCGTTGGTAGGCACAGGTACTGTGTAGCATTGGTAATCATCAATAGGCAGAAATGCGTTTAGAGATACGCTAGGCATGGGCACATCATCATTGTTTTCTTGTGCAACATTTTGACCAACCTCCCCATGCAAAGTCCAAATCGTGTAGTCTCTCATGAACCCCCTGATAATCAAGTGCAATCGTATATGCTCCACGTCGCCCCATTTTCTCGTATTCTTGCAATCTATGCATGGACAGAATACAGGCTGTGAGTCCCCAGCATTGGCTCTAGCGAGCTTGATGAAACCGTCGATGCCCGTCAAGTACCGTTGGTCTGTACATGACAGATCGTACATCCACCCTCGATCCATGTCTGCATAGGTAAAATGGGCCGGACAGAGGAAACATAGGAAAGTTTTAATAAGAAACAATTATTGCACAATATTGAAGAACAATTATTCTACTCCATGCAACATAAAAATAGAGACACTAATTTAAAAAAGACTAAATTTGGAGACATGATCATGAATAACAATATAGCTCCAAACAATGCCCATATAAATTAAAAATCGTAGCCCCATAAAAAATAATTATTGCACAATATTGTAGAACAATTATTCTACTCCATGCCACATAAAAATAGAGACATTAATTTAAAAAAATACTAAAATTGGAGACATGATCATGAACAACGATGTAGCTCCAAACCAGTGGCGGATGCAGGATGATAATCAAGGGGGGGCTAAAAACAATGGAGATGTTGATTTGCATGAAGATTTAATGGTGATTTGAGATTTTTGCTACAGTGTTTCTAGTAGTAAATCAAGTCATTAGGGGGGCTGGAGCCCACCTAGCCCCCTGTAGATCCGCCACTACTGCTCCAAACAATGCATTGTTTGGTGACACATGGGTTAATTTGCTCATCAATATTGTAAAAGAATCTACTCTACTCCTAAGAACCAATTATAACATCACATACTAACAATGCATTATAGCCATGAATTAGAAAAGTGCTCTGTAGAAGAATGGAGAAATAAGAATGAGAATCAAGCATTATAGCCATCAAAACAAAGCTAATTAAGCAACAAAATCGAAGGAATGGGGGCTGGTTACTAACTTTAAAGTAAAAAGATCAAGCCATTTTTCCAAATCCAAGTGGTAGCTTCACGGATTTGGGCGACCGCAACATTGAAGGGAGTGGCCCAAACGCGCGCCTCTGTTCTCGGGATAAAAGAGTGGAGGAAGAAGATGACGGCTACAACATTTTTGTGCTGTCAGGCTCATCACTGTCGGTTCTATCCTAGAACCGACAGTGATAGATTCAAATCACTGTCGGTTCTTGGCTTGAACCGGCAGTGATAAGTGGAGTTGTCATCACTACCGGCGGGAGACACAAACCGGCAGTGATAGTTGTCATCACTGCCGGTTCTCGCACCCCCCAATTATTTTCTGGTTGTCAGAGTCTAGAACAGGCAGTGAAGGGTCATCACTGCCGGTTGTCTTAATTTCGGCAGTGATGTGGCCGGCACTGATGACTGAATCTTTAGTAGTGTAATAATATCTAGTACAATTATATCTTTATATAATAATGTTTGTACTAATTTACGATAAAGCGAATGCACATTACGATACATGTGTTACTATAATTCACGATGATATTTACCATGGTGTTATAATAAATCACTTAGGAGAGAGTTACTATAATCCTGTAAATTAGTACAGTAATTATCGCAACTCAAGGTTGTCACAGAATAAGTTATTCTATGGCCTGCTATAGGACAGTACATGTACATGTGTGTGTGTGTGTGTGTTTGTGTGTGTATATTGTAAAACAATGCTTCAGGATGAATACGGTAATATCAATCTCATATTATATATCTGTATAACCTTTTAGTCATTGTTGATGAAAGCTAAAAAAACGTTTTGACTTAAAGTAAAAAGCTCCATTCTGCACTTATGTTTGGGATCCGATGGAATAAAAATAGCTTGAGGGGTATATAGGAAAGAAATAATATTTTGCACTACAATATACCAGCACAACTGGTATTGATTATATTGTCTACGCTAGAACGGACAATATAATCAATACCAGTTGTGCTGGAGCTAGCAGTAAATATGCTTCACTGCTGCGTCATAAGAAGTCTAGGATCCAGATAATGATTGGGACCTATTCACCCAGTAGTGAAGACACCATTGGCAGTGATATCCCTATGCTAGAACACACAATCACTATCGTGCCATCACTACCGGTTATAGTGGAGCCGACGGTGATAAGTACATCACTGCCGGTTAGTGCCTTCATCTGACAGACTATCATAGCCAATTCGTGACTCCAACCGGCAGTGATAGACATGATACTATCACTGCCAGTTAAAGCTACGAATCGACAGTGATAGAGCCACCCATCACTTCTGGCAGTGATAGCCTGTTTTGCATAAAAAAATTCTAACTTTTTTATAGGACATCAGATTAAGATAAGTTTTATATTAAAATTGTAGAGCTTAAGGAGATTTAAAACTTTGTAGTTGAAAACATTTTGATTTGAGATGGTTTACAATTCCAAATATGTAATATAAGTTCCCAAATCAGATTTGAGATGATTAACAATGTCGAATGGAGATGAAGTCAACATCAAAGTTGTAGTACTCGATGAGATCTAAAACTTTGTAGTTAACAAATTTTTAATTTGAGATCGTTTGAAGTGTTAAATATACAATATAAGGTTCAAAATTATATAGTTAAAAGAACAGTGTCGGCTATATAGTCACATACGTCGCGTAGATCAGTTGGTTTGTGAGCGCAGGGGACGTCAACATCGAGGTCTTGAGTTGAATCCTAAGAAACAAATATTTAAGAAACATATATTTTCTGGATTATGAAATCTTACCTAGTGTATAACACTACCGGTTGGAGAGAAGAAACCAGAGGGTCTGCAAAAGGTTCCAGATGGCATCGGAAAACTCCGGTAGTGCACTAGAGAAGGGCAGGACCAGATGAAAGACCCTCCAACGGTTGACAACTGCTAGTTCTAACAGCTAGTGGATGTGGCATCACCGGAAATCTCTTGTGGATCACGGAAAGTCTATGCTGATCAACGCATGAGTGCAGTTTGCTGCCCAATGGCTATATTTTGGGGGAGAGGATAAATATATACCCCAAGCTGGTCATTTGAGTGTTGTTGGAGTTGAAAAATGTTTTTGATGAGTTGGGGCTCATCTTTTGTGCTCTATCCACCAAAAGTGCTTACGGAAACATTATATGATTAGCGTAGTGCTTTGTAAAGTGTTTGGTCTAGTTAGACCATCATATTGGCGCTTTGCTCCATGCTTAGGCATAATATTTAGTGAGTTCTGCATACTTCTTGCCACTCAGTTCTTGCACACACCATTATTTTACACTAGGGGGTTGTAATCTCGCGAGGTCACACCAACTGAGTTTTTGTGGTGTGGCCACCTATCTTCTACAGGAGGAACGAGGGCTATGATGTTCTAGCTATAAGTTAAATAGCGAAGATGGTGGGGAGCGGTCCAAGTGAGCCCATCTTAAAGACCCACTTGCGTGCTGGGAAGGCCCGAAGACTATCCATGGAGTTACCTGACCGAGAGATTGAACATGCAAGGGCATCCTTTTGATGGGATCCAACGAGGACTTGGGGGAGCGTGAGCTTCCTCAGGAAAATATCATCATTAGAAGTTTCCATTCTCCAACTCATTTAAGCTTCCACATTTATTACTTGAAATTCTTTGATTGTGTGCTTTATTGAGCCTACAAGCTTAGTTGATAGGATTAGAACCTAGGGTGTAAAATTCTTTCACATTGGCTATAACTGCAATCAAGCACTATTGTGGGGTTTGGTGATGATGGCCACGCAATTAGGGGACTAATGAGATTTATCAAGTTGACAAGCAAGTAAAATGGCATGGAGGATAATATATGTGTTGGTGGAGCCCCCAATTACAAAAAGACACAGTGACCGACTCAAAGGCTTTTAAAATTCTTTATATATCAAATTTGAGTTTAGAAAAAGATGCACTATAAAGGAGGATGCAATGCACAAGCTGTGCAACCATGTGCTCAAATACCCACCAAACATATCCTCAAGACCTTAGCCAAGAGAGCAAGCTTTGAAATCCATCTTTTGAGTTGTCTGTGCAGAGTGGCACTGCCACTCGAGCAGCAGTGCCGAGGACTCACATGACACTGTCGTGACTTAAATTGACCGTTGGGGCTGAGGGGGTATTTTACATCTCTCTCATCCCCTTCAACGGGCATATCGACCATTCTCCATGTAACAACAACCAGAACAGCTCTCCTCTTTCCCAAGCAAGGCTCCCAAGCTCTCTCTCCCTTGATTCCCTTCCAAATCTTTGAGAGATTGAGCCTCCAAACTTTAATTGAGAGCTGCTCCAACTGTTCTTCAACTCCTAGAGCACGTGGTTCACGTTCAAGCCGGTGGATTACATCTATTACTCTTGGAGCAAGGCTACTAGCCAACTAGGTGTCACCCAAAAGCTTCCAACTCAATTGTGGCTGCTCTGGGACTTTTGTAATCACTCCATCATCTAGTAAAAAATCCCTCATCAAAAGAGTTCGCTCTCTTGACTTGAGAATGAGGATAAGGGTTACAAAGCCCAAGCCTTCATGGCTTCCTCAACAATGTGGAGGTATGCAAGCTTTAGCGGCGAGCTGAACCACGGGATTAATCGCTTGTCTCTCGTGTTCTTCCTATTTGTGTTGTGCTACTCTTGTTTGTTGTTGATTCTAGGGTTTGGTCCTGATCTACTTATTTGTACACTTCCTTGTACATACTGCTGGTGGAATAGGCTCTATTCTACCAAAGAAGCTCAGTAATTTACCCGATCTAAAATTCCTTTGGTAGATTCTGAACTATGCTATATTTGTATCTGTGCGAGCGGTAGTGCTGTGCATGATTTGATAGCAGTTTTCAAGTTTTGTTTCAATAGGCCTATTCAACCCCCCCCCCCTCTAGGCTTAGCTTGGATCCTTACATTCGCGACAATAAACACTTAGCAAAATCATAATGCACATTTAGATAGATATCTTGTATAGCTTTTGATAAGTAGATTTTAGAGGGAATTAGTTTTATAAGTTGTCTAATTCACCACCTCGTTTTAGGCATCACATGCCCCTAGTTTCATTGTTAAAGGCACCACTTTGGATTTACCACCTTAAATCATTTAGGGGCCTAACTTGTTAGCTGATCTCATCCAGCAACAACTTCATCATGCACAACAACAGATGAAGAATCATCAAACAAACATAGTAGTGATCATGAGTTTGCAGTTTGGGGGCTAGTTTATCTTACTACAAAAATTATTTTAGGAGATAGAGGTTCTTATTTTAGTAGGCGACATTTTTATCCGACCACTTCTATATATAATTTTAGGAGACAAAAGATTTTAGAAGACACTTAAAAAATATGCCCAACTTAGAAAATAGATTTATAGAGGTAGGCATCCCGAAACGTCTGCCTCCGTTAATCAATGATGTGCAGAGGCGGTCGCCGTGGGACCTTCATCTCTATAAATATATTTTCATAGGTGTATATCTGCCTCTAAAAATCATTGTTAACATAGGCGGTCATTCTAAGCGTTCGTCTCTAAAAATCAATTAACAAAGACGGGCATCTTAAGATGCCTATCTCTAGAAGTAGTTGCATCAAACAATAATTCATAACTTTCTGTCAGAGATATGGGACAAGGGTACCTGCACCGCCCATATATGTGACCATCGCCAAGACATCGGCCCAGAAGCCGTCAAGGAGGAGGCCCGTAAGGGCTGACACGAAACATGGAGGTCAAGGCAAATCAAGGCAGGGGTATCTGGATGATAGCTAGGATCAAACTGTTGCGCATATCGTGTAACAAACTAGAAACTCAACCTATTAGCCCGATCACCCTCTTTGTAACCCTACCTCTCCTCCCTATATAAAGGACGGTAGGGACCTCGAGCTCGGGATCCAACTCATCTGTCTTCCACCATTTCAATCTTCACGTAGCTAGGAGCAACAACCCCTGTAATTGAGCATACAAATACAAGAGCAGCCACACCACTATAGTAGGGTTTAGCACGCACTGCGTCCCGAACCTGTATAAATCTCCGTGTCTCGTGTGCTACCATCTAATTCCATCTACGCGATTACGTTGCTGGATATTGCCGAAGCAAAACAATCTGACACTTTCCATATAAAGTTAGATGAAGAGAAACTTTATATTAAAAATTGTAGCTCTCGACATGATCTACAACTTCATAGTTGAGAAGTTTTTTATTTGAAACAGTTGAGAGCCCCAAAACATTGTTTTAAGTTCATGGATTTTGAAATTTAAAATTTTGAAACTACACCAGAATTTGACATGATCTATAACAAAGTTATAGTTCTCAATACAATCTATAAGTTTGTAGTTGCCAAGTTTTTATTTGAAATCATTTAGAGTCTCAAATATGTGTGTTAACTTTATAGATTTTGATATTTAAAATTTAGAATTTCTAAATGACCTTGAACATATAGATCAGGTCGGCCACCACGATTTCTAGTGACAATATGTTATTGTTTTGTTGGTTCGCATTTTTATCAACGATACCAGCATGAACAACTACTACACTGGCAACGAAAACATGTCGTTTATAGGTCATGCATGATTTGGGCAGAACATAGAAACTAAAAACATCAGTAACTTTTAAACAATCTAGTTTAGAAACATGTATGTAAAAGATATATATAAGGACTTTAAAGAATAAGTGTAGAAGATATTAGTGTTCGAGAGTGTGCATCAAAAGCTGTGGTCCTTGGAAACACACCTGACGGCGAGTCACTACTGGCGGGAAGCTTGCTGGGTCACAGACGATAGCAGTCAGCATCGCCTGGTGCACCTCGCCCCATGATTCCTCCACACCATTCAAAAAGTTGCTGTCCATTGCCATCTTGCTATTTCTATGGATAAATGATTCGAGGGACGAGAAGCCATCCTCGGACGCCAAGATGACCATCAACACCTGAAAATTGCCAATGTGCTGGGGTGACAGTACTAGCTCTTCCTTTATGGATATTAATATGGCATCAGTGGAATGTGGCTCCATCTTTCGGAAATGGAAACTGGAAGAAGGGACGCGTGATCGCGTATATTGGCAAACGGGTGTAATCATGGCTGCCACGTAATGTTCTGTCCTGTTTGTAAGAGTAACTTGGCATTGGGTGCGCTTGTTTGGCTCCAAGGGGAAGCGGAGCTCCAGCGGGTACACGTCCAGCAGATTACTAGTCTCAGAGAACCCCTGTTCGAATCGAAACAAATGAAGGAAACTCTCAGAGAGGATCCGGATCTTTATTCTGCAGGCAACGGCTAGTGCTGTGTAAGAGGCGGGGATTATTTCATTTCCTAAAAAAAATCCTTATGCAAGTCTAGTGCTGTGCTTGGACTTGTGAATCTGTGACGAAATTCTTACCTGCTGAGTGGTTGCCTGTAATACACCAGTGACTGTGACTCGCTGCAGCGGAGATGGTGTTGCAGGAGTAGACTTCAACAGCACACGATGCGCAGTGACTCCCTGCAGAGCAGTTGAAGATCAGACACGAGCAGTGACTCTAGCATGTGGAATAATTTATCAAAACAATACGATTTTAGCTTCTGGATGAGCTATGTGGTAGATTAACTGTCTGTTTTGGATTAAATTCAAGGTGCATATACACGTTATGTTATCCGATGCTTTTTCTTTCTATAAGGGCTGCTTGGTTGCAAGCCAATTTTGGCCATGCCAAAATTTGTGCAAGTTTAAAGGATCTGGCATACAATTGGTTTGGTTCCAAACTTTTGGTAAAACCTTCCAAAAATTTGGCAAGACAATTTCTTTCTCGATCCCTTGCTGGCAGCAAACCAAGTGCCAACCTTTGTTGTCTTACCAAAATGTTGGCTTGCCTTAATCTCGATGTACACATATATACTTCTGCTTGTCTTAAAATTGGCATGGCAAATATTGGCCTTCAACCAAGCAGGCTATAAATTGCATGCCGCCGGGCCATCTAATTACCTGATATTTTACCTTTCCATTTTAATTCAGGACACCCATGTCACTTCTCAAGACTACCAATCTGTTTTAGGAATGAATCCTAAGGTTAAACCTATATATATGTTTTTTGTAAAAACGGGTGTAGGCTTGTGTTTGTCCAATAATAGAAGACCTAAAATACATACATACATACATACATACATAGAGTGAGAGAGAGAGAGAATCCATTATGGAATGAAATTTCGAAGATAAAATTAACTCACCTTGAATAGTTCGATAGTTTTCCACGGTGAAGATGGATCCCCACGACAAACTGCCGTCCAGTGAACCTTTATCCAGCAACAATATATTATTCTTATGAGCTTCCAGTCTATATACATACTAGACAATGCACGCCACTCTCTCGCTCTCTGTACATGCGCCCACATTAGCCAGCCTCGCTAAGCCTTTAGTGGAGACTGCATGATCGATCTGATTTAGAAACCGAACAATCATTCTTTGTTTTCACCCGAGAAGGTCACGCTTTAGTGGCAAAGGACGGTTAGGTTTACAAACAAACCAGCAAATGATACTCATCACACTTATGTGATAATAGAGGACCATATTAGAAATACAATTGAAGTTCTTGCCTGGTATGCACCAAATTAGGGAATCCATGTCATTGGCACTAGTATGAAACCATTTTTAGAGGACCCTTTCTTTTTCATAGAGGTGGCTTTATTAAAATCTGCCTCTAAAAATGGTTTTTGACCGAGTTCCCCCTCTACAAATTGATTTCTACAAGCAAATAGTAATTCTAACTTTGCAGTTTATGACTTTTTCATTTGATACCATTTAAGTCCCTGAAATTCTTTTAAGATTAATGTTTTTTAAATTAATGTTTTTTTAGTTTTTCAAATGACATTATTTGGACAAACGACCGAAACCAAAGCTATAGTACTTGAAGAGATCTACAGCTTTCTAGTTCCAAATTTTTAAATTTGAATTCATTTATGGTCTCAATATGCACTAAAATGTTCACTAAAGAGAATACAAAGGAATGTATTGGCTATATTGTCACATATAACTTTGAGGCGCAGTGGTTAACGAGGCAATACACGAGGCCTGAGGTCATGAACTTGGTCCCTCACAACACTTACGGTGCATGAAGGGGCTAGCTTAACGTTTGCTATTTATTTATCTGACCTTTAAAACCCATCTATAGCCGCCTCTAGAAAGGCTAGCTATAGTAGTGCGGGTTGCCCTAGGCAGTCTAGCAAGCTAAGCTGGCACCTCTAAAATGTGTCATTTTAGGAGTAGTATATGTATGTGCTCAGGGGATGTGATAGATCAGATGATATGATGGGTCATGGTGAACATCTGTGAAGCTCGTGGACATGGCCGGAGGAGGGTAAAGAAACTAATAACAAGTTGGGTCTATATGTCAACTATGACATGCGAGGCTCCACAACTCTGATGCGGAGTGGACTCTAAGTTGCTGATAGGACTTATTGTTATTGGCCTCAATAGGGGGTGTGAATTGTGGCTAAAACAATTAAAGCAACAATCCTTAACCTTATAAAAAACAATTTCACCTCTAGCAAGAACTAATCATACAACTACTCAAAAATTGGTCCTTAGGCCATCATACTAAGGCATATTCTTAGTAAGAGTATATTGGCAATAGGTCCTTAAGATTTGAAGAAATGAAACATAGCTAGTATGCCACACTAAGGCTAAAGCAATCTATGATCCACTCACCATTTCAAGCACACGATAGAATGACAATGGCCCACAAATGAGAGAAACAAAAGGATGGAAGAAAGACAACCAAATAGTTACCATGGTATCGAGGACAAGTAGTCTATACTACCCCTAATCCATATTGGAGCACCCAATGAGTATTGTGCTTCCTTGAGTCACAAAAGGCTGAATATCCACCAAGAGTACCAATTCACCACTCTAGAATGGCCTGTCTTAAACCAAATACACATCTAGGATCCTCCCAATAATATCTTAACTAGGAAGGTCAGCTAATGCTCCTCTAGGCCATGTAGGTGTTAGCAAGCACCAAGAATACATCTCTTCAACCTTCACTTGATCAAACCAAAGATAAGATACACACTAAGAGTACATCTCTTCAATCCTCTTGACTTTAACTACCCTCAAGCTCTTCACAAAACTTCTCTATGGTTGAATTTGGTTTGGAGAAACAAGTAGTCACACAATGTTCCCATGTCTCTGTCTAGATGAGGGGCTAGGGACATTCATGCTTTGTATTTGAAAGTAGAGACGAGAGAATGAGGGATGAGCTATGCTTCTCTAGGGATGAGCTATGTTTTCTAGTCCATCGGGCATCGTTTATAGGCTCCATTTATTTTATAGTTAAATGCAACAAAGGTCTATGAACTATGCAAGGGTTTCAATTAGGTCTATCTCTACAACTAAAACGTGTAAAACTATTCCGTCCACTTGGCCGACTTGGTGTCGCTCGCTCCAGGGCCCGCCCGGCACTTCCGCATGCGCGCTGGCTCCCATGCTCACATGGCGGTTTCCACGCTCTCCCACGCATGCTATGGACCCTGTGTCCCGAGATCCCGCCTCCAAATCAGGGTCCTTCCCCCCCGCGAGATTGTCCTCCAATGACGCTCCGAACCATGGCGAGCGTTACTCCAATCACGCTCCGACCCAATCGCTCTGCCTACACCTGCGAACGCTGCCATTCCACAGATCAATGCCGCCATTACCCGTGTCGGCGCCACTGGAAGAGCAGAGGAGGATGCCTGCTTCTCCCTCTCCCTGACGGCGATGACCCCCGCAGCCGTCCCAACACACCACCGAAACAGCAGATGAGGACCCTGGTTCTTCCCCCGATGGCGACGACCCCTGCCACCGTCTCCCACGCCAACGCTGCCGGTCAACAGCGCGCCACGTCCCAACCCTCCCATGTTGCCGCCGCAGCCGCACCATCGCCCTGCCACCAGAAGAGCAGAGGAGGACGCTTGCTTCTCCCCCGACGGCGAGTGGGTCGGTTCTGCCTACATCCACGTCGACAACGAGTTACGTCCTCTGGACGCAAGTGAGTAAAACCTTTATATGCGTTTCCCTCCCTTCCATCTCAATCTCGTCTCCTACTTTTGTGTTCTCTGGAATGACAGCTACATCACGAGGGGGAAGAGATGTGCCGCTGAATCGCTGATACACGTTCAAGTAAAAGCCCTGCATCAGAGCCAGTCTTGTTAATTCTCAAGCACATCTCAATCCTCGCGTGTAATGCATAAATACTGATGTGCCAAAAAGAGGCTGGAGCAGCAGTACGTATATATTTTCCTTTTGTCAGAACTTTTAATGCCAATCCATGATCCGCATAATTCTATTTAACACTTTATCCTTTCATGTTACTGATGCGTTCAAGTTGTCCTTAGATGATTTGGCCACTGGTGATGCGAGGACTTGATGGTCTTTGTTTTATGCAATTCACATTACACTGGCACATGGTTGCAGTTCTGGGGTTCTCAAAGGAAAGAAGAATTACTAACTGCAAAGTGTGTCATGTATGTGTGAATAGTTTATCACTATACAAAGTGTGTCATGTATGTGTGAATAGTTTGCAATCTCTTGTTGACTATGTGTTGGACATCTTACCAAGGTACGATGACCACTTTTTTGTTTGAAACTAGGACCAAAATCCCTCCAAATGCTTCATTCGTTTTATGAGCTCAAATTTGAAGAGAAAGAAGAGACTTGGTGGATGGAATTCGTAGTTTCATATGTCACTCCTGTAAGTTCTCATATTTTAATGCAATTTTGTTCTTCTGTAACATAAAGTGGGTTTTCTAAATATTGAAGTACCGATTTAGCCAATTTTGTTAACAGTCATGATTTTCTCTAGAATTTTACTGAACATTTGCCTATACATTCCCAACTCCTGAATAAGCTTCCTCCACATATTTTGTGCTCCTTGGGAATGTGTCTGGAAGGCAAGCCTGAGACTGGAGCAGCCAATGTTTTTTTAGAAAAAGACTGTGCAGTAGCCATTGTTCAACTATGCATTGCCATCCTTTGGCAAGACAAGTTGGTTGTGAGGCCAGCACCAGTCACTGCTCAGAAAATTGAAAAACCCAATTTTCAACAGGACTAGGTAATGGTCGTGCATTGCTTTGGGCATAGAAAATTGAAAATTCACTGGAAAATTAAGATGGCTGGATATATTCTGAAATTAATATTTTCTTGCCAGGTGCTCACTACTTGCAAGTATTTTCAAGGTCTGTACTATATAGATGGTCCTTAGGTCATTTGACTATCTTTGTTGCTGATTTAGAAGAGCGTTAAAAATAGATAATTTAAATTCTCTCCACCAGTGGTCACATTATATTACTGCATTTGAAATTTTGTTGTATTTTCCTTTGTAGTCTGTGTGCCTTGATCAGCGGCGCTCAGGTGGATTGATCATATGGAGCTCTGAAGAGTAATAGTGGTTTACCCACAGAGGAATGCAAAGGCCACTGAAATCTGAATGGTGCCTCATCATCAGTGCAATTTATAGATCGGAAAAAACAATCCAGTGTGGGGGTGATATGTAGGACGTTGGGGGTGATAACCATTATATGCTAATAGAAAATGGTTTATGACTTCATGTTTACATAATATGACTTGCGTCTACTAGAATGTTTTTTTTTTGAAAAATAACATGAAGAGAAAAAAATTGAAGTCTTCCTAATGTATAATATTTGCAATCTGTGGAAATAATTTGTTTCCTCTGAACTTCAGGAAAAAGAAAATAGACTATCTGGTAGTTTAATGTTGATTGTTGAGGTGGAGATGTCCTGAACAAGGTCAAGATCTTGGGGTAACAGGACTGCTGTTGTGGACTCTGAGAAGAGGGGAAAATAGTTGTAGACTATTTGTGTTTGATATTTTCTTCCTAGGCATTTATCAAAGAAGAGGGGAAAGGTGATACAGAGCACCTTGACAAATTATAAACAATTGTGTGTTCTTGGGCTCTTGACAAAGGTACGCTAATTTCTTTTAGCATAGTTTCGTTACAGATAAGAAATTGCATTTCAATCTTTGTGCTAAGAAAAAATTGCATTTCAATCTGCATGAAGTTATGAAATGGAACAATTATTTTGGCCCATTTTTGCCGCTGTTAATAGCCACATATTGTATCGAAATAATTACCATTGAACGGTTGGTTGCTAAAGATCTTCCTTGGACCCTCAGTTGCTAATATCGTCGCCACGCTATTTTGCACCAACTGAGTCAGATCGTCAGTTGCTAACCAGAACTATACATTGGCGCAATGTTTTCAGTCCACTGCCATGAATTTTTGGCCCAAAACTCACAGAAACTCTAAGTCACCACTGAGGCTACCAAACCAAAACAAAATCTCCCACCCAGCGTAGTTCTGTTTTGGTCTCGTTGCCTGACACAGTTCGATCTCGCCGCCCGCCATCCCGCTCGCCGCCCGCCGCCCACTGCCGTCACCTAGCCAGCCGCCCGCCGGACGTCCACCCCGACACCCCCGCTGTCGTTGAATCCTAAAACATGTCCCTACACGATGCTGCGACGGCCTCCTCTGTGTGTGTCCAGTCCGTCGTCGTGGACATAGCGTTGACCTGTGTGTCGGATGACCTCAACTGACTGCACTCGGCCCGCGTTGAGGTCAATGGTCTATGCGCCATAGCTTCCCGTGAGCATGCTTGTTAGACCGACTCCTTTATGGAAGACAGCCGATGGTAGCAACAGTGGAGCAACAATCTCATCACGGCCAAAGAATTATTTTTTGGCAACAGTACAACACATGTTTAAATTAAAAGTGTCATAATATTATTCTGTTCCCGTTGCAACGCCCGTACATTTACCCCTTTTTTTGAGTGGAATGACAATCTCATCACGTTCAAAGAATTATTTTTTGGCAACAATACACCACATATTTAAATTAAAATTATTGTAACATTATTTTGTTCCCGTTGCAACAAACGGGTATTTACCTAGTCAACTCTAAAAGCTGATTTCCGAGTCCATAAACTTTTAAAGTGGTTCACCATAGGTCCATACCACTAAATTTAGCCAGATTGAACTTTCATATCCATAAACTTTTTAGAGTAAAGTGCGTTGCTGGTCCTCGAACTTGCGTCGTTGTGTCACTCCGGTCCCTAAACTCTCAAAACAATTGTTTAGGTCCCTAAACTCTATTCGGGTGTCAAAATAGTCCAAATGGGTCTAGACAGTGGCTAACGTGGCTCGTTGACATATGGGTCCCATGTGTCAACTCTATCTTCCACCTCTCTCTCCATCTCAGGGCGCGGCCGGTGGCGTAGCGATGGAGAGAGAGGGAGAGGCTACGGCGCGAGCTCTCCCAGCGGTGCCTCCCTGTCCCTGGCCGCACCGTTCCCAATTGTGCGTCGCGCGCCGCTCGTCTGCACTGCCCCACGCGGCTCCCTCTGCGTGCTGCGGCCCCCTTCAGTGCGGACCCTGTTGGCCTTGCGAGCCTCCGTTGCCCGTGCCCCACGCGCGGGCTAGCCATGGTGCTTGGAGGAGCTCGGGAGGCTGAGGGATCTCAAGGAGACGTACAAACGGTTGGAAAGCACGCAGGGTACCTAAGGTTTTGCCTCTAGATCACCTAGGAGCATGGCTTCCTGCACCTCATATCAGACGGCGCGCTGCAGCAGTCGCCGCATGGTGAGGCCGAAGAAGAGCTCGCGACGATGGTCGACGCTGACAACGAGGACGAAGACGACCCAACAGAGGCACCGCCCAACAATCCGTACCTGGCTGCCACACGGGACCTAGCGGTTCAGCACGGCTGGTTCATTGTGCTAGACGAGGTAATTAACAATCAATAATGAACTCACAGCAAGCAAACCATTGTGACCCATGCGTGCTTCGACTCTGGCCATGGAACAGATCGATCTGCATGAGGTGATAGGCCGAGGCACAACGGCGGACATCCACCGGGCGACCTACAGGGCTCGATGTGGCGGTGAAGTGGATGCGGCTAGGGTTCTTCTGCTCCAACCTGGGCGGCGAGGCCTTCTTTGGCAGGACGTCGACGTGCTATCGTGCCAGCGGCACCCGCACGTGCTGCGCCTAAGATGGAGAGGAGAGTGAGGTAGAAGATGGAGCTGACATGCGGGACCCACATGTCAGCGAGCCACGTGCCCATGTTACACACATATCTAGACCCATTTGGACCATTTTGACACTCAAATAGAGTTTAGGGACCTAAACGACCATTTTGAGAGTTTGGGGACCGGGACGACACAGCGACACAAGTTTAAGGACCGCCAGTGCACTTTACTCAACATTTTATGTGTTTCACTGCCCTTCATTTGACCCTTAGATATGGTATGGCATGTGGAATCAGCAACCAGCATGGCATGAAATTTACCGAGCCAATGCTTATCACCTGACCTGTCACCTTTCCACCCCCTCAATCTTGGCATCTGTTCCTCTACCCTATCACTAATCCAATGATTGGCACCACCAATATCAACCACTGAGCTCCTACTATCACCATTGTTCCTCGCCTTGTGCTTCACCTCTAACCTAGAAATGAGCTCTACTGAGTCCAACTCTACCTCTTCTACCGTACCGTTTATGCTCATTGGACACACAGAAACCATGTCGGAGCTCCCAACTCATCATACTACACCTGCCATAGTTGAGCTTTGAGCTCACATGCGTTGTAGTCCAAATCTGTGTAGGCCATGCATCACTACTTCAATGAGTGCTCCTTGAGTCCATCATGGCCACCTCATCCCTGTTCGCACGCATTTGGGGCAAGTATATGCAGGACCCACCATTTTTGCCACTGTCATCTACCTTCTGCCCGTCATCGGCTGCCAGATAGGCATGCTCATGGTCGACCAACTACTGGCCTCCACCAGGCAGATTAAGACCACCATCAGGTGTGAGGGTGAGTGGTGAAGCTCGCGGTCTCATCTATTCTAGCTGGTGAGTATTGCCTTGGCCGAATCAGCTCCTCCCTGCCATAACTGTGCCTATGTTGATTTTGGGAAGAAAAAAAGAGGAAGGAGATCACTCATGAGACATGTGCGTTGCCACATCTCCACAGTGCACTCCTGCTGCCCTCTGCTTCATGCCACCAGGCCTTCATCGCACATCCCCATCCCCTGTGCTCATGCTTCTTGCTAGAGTTTGCTCTCACCACCTTGCACACTCACAGAACGGATCAAGGAATGAGAAGGGAGGGAGAAGGGGCTAATTGAAAATTTTATGTCATGTGGGCTGTTGACTCCACATGCTACATTGTATCTAAGAGCCAAACGAAGGGGTATGCATCTATGGTGAACCACTTAGAGAGTTTATGGACCCAATAGTTCAATCTAAGGGCAAGATGAAGGGGTGTGGACCTAAAAAGTTATGGACCCAAAAATCAACTTTTAGAGTTGATGGACCTAACTGGAACCCCTGCATAAGTTAATGGACCTCTAATGCATTTAGCTATTTATTTAATTTCATCCAATCAAACTTTATTTGAAATCCTTGACTTAAATTTCCTCTATTCCAACCACTATTCATTAACGTTAGTCCAGTTTCACTCATTGTGAATTAAAAGCGCTCTTAATTCCAGTTTTGATCAAGCTATTAGTCTCGACCCTCTCCCTTAACAATACATCCAAAGATAAACAAAGTGGTAACATTATGGCAAAGTAGCCCAACACGAAGTTTTTGTAGTGACACACTACCCTATCCTTAGCCTTCACGATTATCCTTGCAACATACACAAAATATAGTCTTTGAGGGCCAAGGAAAACAAGTGGCCTCAATGTGACTAATCCTTTGTCATTATCCTTGCAAAACAAAGCTAACCACATATCATTGTGTTTATCAATCACCGAAAGCCAAACTAGGGGCCCTGATGCGTCCAGATGCCACATAGACCAAATAGCTTAGGCATGCACTTGTTGAGAAGAGGAGGAAGGGGACCATGTTGGTGGCCACGGGGAATGTACCATTTCGCTAATTGAAACAAAGGGAGGAGTAGGGATGGCTCGGTGGCCAAGTAGTCTTAAGTAGAAAAAATAGGCTACCAGTTGTAGGGCGGCAAAGCAGAGATGGGTGTGTCATTGGGCCGAGGAGGAAGGGCGGCCCATTCGGAGAGACAAAGGAGAGGCCTGGGGCTTGAAAAAAATTGTGCAAGGTTTTCGTGGAGCAATGTGACATGACCTACAACACTTTTCCACACCATCACAACATCTTGCAAGTTCAATTTTTCACCTGCGGGTTTCTAGAACTTGCTGGTTGTGCTAACGGCTTAAATGAAATATCATTATGACCATATCAATAAGCACAGAATGTTGAAAACATAAGTACTAACTAACTATGTAAGTTCCTAAATGGACTAAAACTTTAAGACCTATGTACCAGGCATTCATGTTATTGGAAACGTAAAGCGAGACACTTGTATAAGCCTTCATATTTCAAGCCCTGACCTCTCGGGACCCACGGGTGGTGCTGCACCCGCGGATGCATCTGCATCTTAGAAAGGATGTATCTTGGTTGGATTGGAAGGTGAGGGGATCAAAGATTTGGTTCAAATCAAATTAGAGGTGGAGAAAGATTATTCTTTTGTGAATTCAAAACATTCAAATTGGATTTGATCTTGGACTAGGGTTGGTTCTAACATAGATTAAAGAGCAGCGCAAATTCATAAGATATGACACTTAATGCAAGTTTAAAATATATTTTGAAATGGTGTTTTGCACTTAATTAAATAAAACAACTTTTCATCTGTTGTAAATGTTGAATGATAAAAGTTTTATTGAAATTTATCAATAGGCAAAACACAGGATGTTACACCACTGAGAGCTATACTGATGTGCCATGATTAAACTTACTTGCGGTACTGATGGACTGATGTCAGTTTCAATGAAACCGCACGTATGCTCTATTTCATCAAGCCTCTCAATTATATAAGGTGTATCTGGCCTATCCGCTGGGTTAGCGGCAATGCACCGATTTCCAATCTCAGCACACACACGCACATGTTCCAACAATATGTCTTCCTGCGATAGTTTGAGCCTAATACTCCAACTTTGAAGTACCTAAGAAATGAAAAATATGAGGAAGGTTTGTCAAATAAATAGTAACCAGAATTATGTTGTAATACTTGTCTATAGAACGAGAAAACAATCCATAATACTTGAGGATATCAACGGCGTAGTTATTATTATTACAATATTTGCATACCCTACCCCTATTTAATTGCAGTAGAAATGAAATGGTTATAATATTACATTTAATAAAGCATGGATACAATTTCATATTGATTACTTTTTAATCTAGTACTTATTTTCTTGGTTGGTGTGTATAATGTGCTACGGACAAGTATCATAAAACTGTCGGGAATAATGTGCAAACCAAATTGGTACAAATTTACAACAAACAATATTGGATTAGGAAGGCACGCTCATTTGGTTAAATAAACATTATTATATATGTGAATTGCATTTTTGAAATTTCATCAGAAGATTCAGTTTTATGCCGCATTTTTTTTCTATTTTGTTTAGTGTTAACTACCTAGTGCTTCGAAAAAATTATATATGGTTTAATGTTTTACAGTTATTTTTTTGGTTTCCACTACTAACTACTCCCTGCCATGATTATATTACGCAAACCTATGCTCTTGTTCATGTGTATAAATATCAACATATGCTGGTATTCAAGACATTCTCATAATAATTCCTTCAGAAAACTCATAGAAAATCAGTAGAAAAGAAAATTCCTATAAACTTTGTCATTGGTCAAGAAAAGAGAGAAACAATATGCAGTATGACACTGGAGCCGACAGTATCAAGTAATTAGCTAGATCTATTATAGTTCCATAATAAATAAGAATTATATTATTTTTATGAACGACGCAGCAGATCTACCTGTTATTTCATTAAGAAGAGAATAAAAACAATGGAGGAGAGGCAGTCACAGGCTTTAGAAATACTGAACAAACTACTGTATAAGACTTGTAGTTGCACAGTGCACAATACCATATTGCGTAAGCTAATCATACAGTTATTTTAAGTTTGATCCTTTATGTATTGGAACGTGTTGTTCTTACATTCTGAGTCTTGCAATAACCCTTCAGTCCTGTCAATATCTCCATAATTATAATACCGAGACTATATATGTCTGACTTGAATGTGATCACTCCACCGTAGGATTCCGGTGCCAAATATCCCCCGCAAAAAGGAATGAAACATGTGCTCATTCAGCAGTATATTTGTAGGTTTGAGGTCGGAATGAGAATAGTAGTACCCAAAACAGACTGTGGTCTAAAGATGCTTTGCTGCTTACACTGTCCCAATCACTTTTGAAGTCATAGTCTTGCTTTGATTTCCGTCAAAGCACCTTGCAAGACCAAAATCAGAAATTTTGGGTACCATGTCCTCATCCAGAAGTATGTTTGCAGGTTCGAGGTCTGAATGAACAATACCATTATCGTGGTGAAGATAATGTAAACCCTTACAAATTCCCTTGACTATTTTATAGCGCGTCCTCCATTCAAGTCCTTCAGATATATCTGCAAATTGAGGAGAATTTATTTATCTTTTAATTGGAGGGTGAGTCGTTCTCATTTCATCACTAGTCCATCCATTCATACAAAAGAAAATGAGGAACGGAACAAGCCGTGAATAAACAGTAAGTAATATCTATAATTGTGGATGCTAGGAACAGAAAAAAAACATTTAACTCTCATGGGTTTAATTGATGGATTTTCCGATAAAAACGAAATAAAAGGAAACATACCAGTGATATACTTGTCGAGACTCCCTTTGGGCTGGAACTCAAAGCAGAGCAATCTTTGTCGTTCTTCAGCGTGGATCATCTTCCTCTCATGGTTCAATATCTTCCCTTGGTTGTCAGAACAGTAGCCCAAAAATCGCACTATGTTTTTGTGCTTTGCCTTCATCAGACAACCAACCTCTTTGATAAATTTCTCCTCATCCATATCAGGAGTGTTGAAGAGCTTCTTGACAGCGATGATTGTCCCACTCCGAAGTTCTCCCTACAGTCACAAAGTTGCACTGTCAGCATGAACACATCACCAGTGGTCAAAAACAAAGACAGCTGAGGAGTCACCGTACCCAATAAACACCTGCAAACCCACCACTGCCAATTTTCTCATCATCGGAGAAACCATTCGTGATGCTTTTTAGAAGCGATATTGGCAGGTTTGTCGGCTCAGCACTTGGATCGAGCAGCATGCGCTCCAAGAGATGATGGTCCATACTAGCTCCAAGAATATGTATGACTGTACCCTTCAGTGTTCAGTCCAAAGAAGAAGTCCAGGACGAATATGTTCTCCTAAAAGACAATCAGAACTAAAGTACTTGGTTGATGAATGTCATCAGGTACGGAACTATGGTCGCAACTTCGCAAGTATATATGGAAAAGGATTCGCAGAGACGTGTACTCGTACTTGGCGTGCATGGAGAGAAATCATTGGCAGAATTGATGGCTAACCTGAAGAATATGGCTTGCACTTGCGCGCCGGAGAAGAGAAGAACGGCGCTCGCCTGCGTGGTTGACTAGCTGCGAACTGAAATGTTGGTTGGTTTGGCGAGCTGGAGATGGATTAGCAGTAGATGGTTCACCAAAACTTGGGATCGGAGGCTTATTTACTCCACGATAGCTGCGAGATTTGAATTATAAATATATTAAAAAGATTCGTGCATCTTGCCATCATGTGATGGCCATTAATTTGCATCCAGTCCCGATCTGGAGTCCCTGCACTGTCCAAGGAGGATATACTATAATAATAAAAAAATGTATTAAACTGATCACGATTATTGCGAGTATATTTTATAGAGCTTCCGATACAGACATGGTCACATGCATTATATGGGACGATTTGACAATTTCTGCTGTGTAGGCCTTGGACTCTGTGACAAGCTCGGTCTAGGTCGCCGGCCCTTTAAACCCAGGACTCGGGCATCGCTATAGCACAGGCACAGCCGCGAAAAACTTTTGCTCAGCTAATCAACACGCAAATATTAATTCTTTGCTATATGCTGCTAAGGAAACGGTTTTTAGCAACAATAACATTTTTTTAATCAAACACTAACATTTTTTGGTATAAAAGGTTGTATCAAAATTAAAAATGATATCCGAGCCGTTCCGCCCACTTGATGGTGTGCCGAGGTCTGAATTTGATGGTGTAGGCGCTGAGCTCGACCGCCCACTTGAAGATGCGGCCGCTGCCTTCCTTATTGCGGTGACTACGAGAGGTTGCTCGAGAAGTTAGGGCAATCCGATGAAAACGAGGTGCGCCACTGCCAGCTGCTCCTCTGTCAGGATCATGTCCGGTGCGTGACACAAGAAGACAAAACTTGTTGTCAAAAAAAAGAAGACAAAACTTCCCAGCGGCCTCTGGGGCTAGGTGGCCTCCGGGCCCGCACGTCAGCCCTGGAGCCGACCTCCCTCACCACCAGAAAGACTCCATAAGGTCTACCTGGGGGAGGCCGGTCCAAGCCGACACATCCTGACACGCAGGGTGTCAGAACAGGCCAGCCGGACGACGCACAGGCTTCTTCGACTCTAAGACTCCTCAACGCTCCGCTGCAAGGCCTCCCTAGACGTTGGCGCACGTAGACCATAGACTAGAACCTCGAACCGCCTTGTACCCGACCCATCTCATTATATATAAGGGATGAGGTCGGACCTAAAGGGGTGAGGACGAAAACAGAACCACTCGCCACAACTCCACTCCACCTTCTCTGCTCCGCACCGAGAGCAGAGAAACCCACGAAGGCGCTCCGCGAGTTCCTCCACCACATTCATCCCGTCGTCTCCTTCCTCTCCGACGAGGGGGAGATCCCACCGGCGGTGAGACGAAACCTTAGGATTAGCACCTAGCTAACCCCCTACCAAATCTCTTCTTCCTCTGCACTCTGTTGTAACCCCTCAGATTTTCCAGAAACCGTGGCGACTAACTGCTCGGCAGGTAGTTTCTCCTCGACTCCTTCCTGTTTCCTAAGCAGAAGGCCGTAGGTTCGACCCCTACTGGCGTGCCACTGTCGACGAAATACGGTCGGCAGTCTATTAAGGGGTATGCCCACGATAGTAGATGAATCGGTGGAGGTGCGCGTGAGGGAACTGGATGGTGACACAAAACGCAAGAGACAGCGATTTAGACAAGTTCAGGCCTCTCTCCTGGCATAATACCCTACGTTTTGTGTCTTTGGTAGTTTGTATTGCTTATGATCCGATGAAAACGAGGGGGTCCCTACCCACCTTATATAGCCTGGGGAGTAGGGTTACAGATCGGTTATTGCTATCCTGATCGGTTTACAATAGGAAATTATAGATATCGTAAGATCTAGGGTATCTGAGCGGGTCTTTCTTGATCACCAAGGATCTCCGCATAGTCTTGCGAGGCACGCCGATCTGTACCGTGCTCCACACAGCGTCGTCTTGTGGGCTGGGCCTTTGGTGATGGCGTGGCCCATCTGAAGTCCTCTGGGTTGGGCCTCCCCTGGCGGCTCGGCCCAGGCAGGACCCTTGCAGGTACCGGGGGTCATACCTCCACAGTGCTCTTGAGTACAAGGATCATTAGCTGCCGGATGTAGTGTAACACCCTAAAATTTGCACCTTTGGAAATATAATTAAATGATTTATTTATGAATTTTGTGCTCATGAGAATATAAGAAAAATAATATTTTTTTACTAAATTAAAACTTCATCATAGCGTGTAGCAACATGGTTGTGCATACATGCTGGTGCATATTCTTTATTATGCTAAGTGATTTTGATTCAAATTCAAACCAGTTTAAAAAGGCACATGAAAATGGTTTTCAAATGGCTTTTTAAGATAAAAGATAAAAGAAAAAGAAAATAAAATGAAGAAACTTTCTGCTCTCTTCCTTAGCCCGAAGGCCTACTCTCTCTCGCTTCCACTCGTCCCATCTCCGTGAGGCCCAAAGGCAGTATCGGCCCAGGCGGACAGCCGCCGTGCGCTCTTCTTGGCAACCGGTCTTTACCTTCCTCGCGTCGTGCAGGGGGCAGACTCCGTCCACGGAACTGCCGCTGCCCCGCGCCCATACCTCGCGTCATGGGAGCGTCTCGCGCACCGGCCTCCATAAATGGGAACTCGCACCCGTCGTCGCTCCATGGATCTGCAACTTCCGTGCTTGCCTGCCATGTTTCCTGCCGATCTCAAAGTGGCTCCGTCCGGTCGAGTCATTGTTCCTGGTAATCTGCTTTTGCTTACCCACAATCACAGGGTGCCTCGCCGACAGTATGCTGGCGCCGCCGACCACCGTTGCTGTGCCATAGAAGACATTTAGAAGGCGTTGTGAAGAATGCAGCCATCGCCAGGTCCCTGGGAAGCTGTTCGGACCTAACGAGTATTGTGCCGTGGCCTGATCATCTACGCTGCAGAACTCCGGCCGTCGATCCTTGTTTGCCATCGCCGCAGCCTCTCCATGACGGAAATTTGCTATCTCGCTTCCACCATGCATGTCTATCTGCACACCGAGATGCTTCTGGTACAGCAGATGCAACTCACGATCAACCAGCTTCTACTGAGCAGCAGAAACACCATTCACTTGGCATCAGTATCAAGCGTTATGCATGTTAATTAAGGTCAGCCCACAGATCCACCTCCTTTTCCATTATTTTATTGACCAAACATTGTGCTGATGTCATGCCTTGTCATTCATACATCATAAATCACCATTCTCTATTTATTCCTCAATCAAGAAGTATCTTTCAAATACATCGTGGAGCTGCTCAGGTTGTCATTGAGTCTCCGTACAGTTATATATATGCTGATCACTGCCATTATCTTATTTCCATCATATCTGAATAGATGTAGTCTACTGTATGGCAATGACGTTTAACATGCTACATGTCTTCTAATTTTTAGTTTAAATATTAATTTTGACTAATCCCTGTTCACGCTGCTTTTCAAATTATAAACAACATAGAGATTAACAATCGACTTTTTATGTGCCACGTTAACTTGATTAATAGCAATGTAAATATGTTTATAATTTATAATTTGCTTAGTTTAACAACATGTCATATACAATTCCACTAGATACTCTCACATGCTTATTCCTTTGCAAGGAAAATTTTAAATGGTTTAATTAATATATGAGATATATTTATAAAATAAAACATGATTAGTTTTAGGCATGACTTTCAATTCAATACATGTTGACTATTCTGAAACAATATTACTCTCATAATTTTGTTCAACTAAAATAAATCAAGCTTGTAGTTGTTTCTTTTTTTATAATATATAAAACTCCCAATAATCGCTTCTTTTTAACGATAGTTCTTTATCGGCGTTCCTCGTGATCTCGTGGCCGTAGCATTAGCTCTCTTTTAGTACGTTGTTTTACTTTGTGTGGTGTACTGTTCTTAGTTGATTTTATTTGTTGTTTGTATGTTTGCCTACGTGTGGAGCTTGCTACGAGTAGAACGAGAACCATTTGTGAGCGCTGAAGATCGGAAGGTGAAGACCAAAAGCAAAATATGAGGAAGTTTGAACAAGTGTTAAAGCAAGTATAGCATGGGCCTACCTTAATGTCCTATTCATTATATAATCTACTCATTATGCATATGTCTAATATTGCTCGACTATAAGGACATCCTAGCCATTGATGACTTGTACCTTGATCCCTATGAGTTTTATTGCATATGAGTAGAATGCTAGTGCTCTATTTGAACATGATCAATACTATGACTAATGGAACAAATGGATAAACATGATGGTAATAATTGAACTATAGGGTGATGGTGCAAATGATGTCGATCATGTTGCCCTAAACCCTCCGTAAGGACTTATCTGTAGGGCAAAAGCTGGGACATATAGTGCAACCGTGAGAGTTATATGGCTCTGACTTTAGCTCAGTAATAGGACCTTTTCTAGCTTGTTAGAGGTTACCCGAAAGGGCGCAAGAGGAGCTTGCCACTTTGGGTATAGAACTGCCTCTGTTCTGGTGTGTATAGCCTGCGGGAATTGTGCCACAGAAAGGGGTTCTCTATATCTGCCTGCCGAGGAAACCTCGCGGCCCTAACTTGTTAGAGGAGACCTATGAAAGGCTTCATAGTGTACCCTGCCCGCTCACCTCGAAAGTGTTATGGGAGTAATTAACCCGGGCATATGGGCAACATGACTCACGGGTAAAGATGCACAACCTCTGCAGAGTGTTAAAACTGTTATAACAGCCGTGCTCACGGTCACGAGCGGCCCAGAAAACTCACAGAATAACTGGTTACTTATGGTGTTGTTGTTCACGGTGAACTATGATGGTATTACGATGATGATGATATAATGTTGATCAATAACTCTATTTAATTCTAGTATATGATCATGTGAGTTAATTTGGGAGCCTAAGCATAAGTTGATGTTAACCAATGATAAAATGCTGACTTACTAAAATGCTAAATGCAGTAAACCATGTCTGCCTTTTGAGCCTCATGAATCCCCATGTTATGCTTGTGGAGTACGAAATGTACTCACGCTTGTTTATTTTCAATACTTTGGAAAAATCCCGGATGGGTACTAGATTGCCAGAGATTGGAGCAGACAGGCTTGTGATCAACCAGTCAGTTGTCCCTGTGGAGTAGAGTCTTCACCTGAAGACCGAAGTTGTCTTTCCATTGTTTGTTATCTAAGGTTATATCTTTTATACTAAGTACGTTATATATTAAGCATTGTCATTTGATATTACCGTTATTTGTTGCTATATGTGAGATTTGACTTCCTGGGCTCACATATGGTGTGTATCTGGTTTTGTTCTCAAAACCGGGTGTTACATGTAGGGACCAAACTTGGCCCGAACAAGGATAAACCCTCGCGTCTCCTCTGTGTTTCTCGTGTTCCTGAGTCCACCCGAGCCACTATATCCACCGTGCTCTGACACCGACTCGAACAAACATGCTTGCCGCGGTTTTGACCCTACGACAACTGGCGCGCCAGGTAGGGTGCAGCGTCAAGTGCGATTCTAGCTCTACGGTGGCTGGAGCCACCCGCCTCATCGTCGGAGCAAGCGGCATCGCCCTAGACGGTGGCGTCTGCTTCCCCGGTGAGCTCTCCATCAGGACCAGCGACTTCACTCCATGCTAGTTCTCAACTTCGAGACCTTGGCCTACGTCGCCGACTGCCACAACGAGCTTCATCCACTCCACAGGGCTGCGCCAGCGGGCAATAGGCCCCTAGCGTCACCCCCTCCGCCAAGACTCTTGAGAGCAAATCTCAAGGTTCTGGCCCATCAGATCCGGCACGGCCTGGGTCGAAACCCCACCGTGTCAGAGCACCGCCAGATGTTTTACATGCCAGACAACATCCACCACCAGATCGCCACTGGTGAGATGCTCCCGCCACTCGACCACTTCTGTACTACCTCCTGGACCTGCCTTTTGGGATATAGAACGCGGTGGTGTCCTTCCGCTAGAGCTGGAGCACCTCATCGATCGCGAGGCACCGCGGAGTCCGATCCTCTCCAGCGCAGCAGGGAGAGATATCCCCTCACTTTGGCCTTTCTCGAGAGTCTCTCAGGGAACGCCCTAGAGTATGACTCCGATGACATCTAAAATGATGCCCCCTCACGCATGTGCTACCACATCGATGGCGAGGACCAAGCCGAGGAGGTGCCCGGGCTCACGCTGTCGGACCAGAGTCCCCGCAACCGTGTGGCTTACCTCCTTGAGAAGGAGGACCACCTGCAGTCTCGGCAGGTGGACCTAGAAGCCGCCGAGGCAGAGCTCGAGCGCCAAAGGTAGGACTTTGAGTGGCACCGAGCTACACGCCCACTCGACGATGACAACACTAGCATAGGGGCCCCTAGCTGCCTCTGCTTCCCCTGTGCGGCCTACTAGCGGCCGCTGCCTGCCTCCTAGAAGACATCTTCGACACGCCGAACCGAAAGACCAACGAGTGGCTGAACGAGGCGAAGCGGCTCCTCCGTGTCACCCTCGAACAGTAGGCCGAGAGCTCGGCCACCTGGCGCCACGCCGCGCCGCGCCCTCCCGGCCGTCCCAGATGACGACAACCGCCAAAGGGGCATGCTCCGACACCCACACCCGCAAGCGGTGGGAAGAAGCAGCGACACCTCCAGTGATAACTCTGACCGGCCATGGACCGGATCTGCGATGATCATGACATCCGCAACACCATCGAGGCTAGATGCCACGCTCAGGCATGATCCTGTACCCCTGAGAGATGGGCAGGGGGCCCCGCCCTGGATCACTTTGGCCCCTCGGCGTTTTGGGGTAGTGATCTGGGCGGCCCCCTACCCCAAGCATTTTTGGTCGCCGATGCACATCGCCATGGCAACGGCGAGACCAACCCGGACCACTAGCTGGAAGACTACCATCTAGCCATGAAGGCCGGGGGGTCAGACGATGACTTCGCCATCCAGTACCTTCCTCTATTTCTGTCAAGCTCAACTAGAGCTTGGCTTGATCAGCTCGAGCCTGGTAGCATGCGTTGCTGGGGCGATCTCCGTTCGGTCTTCATCTACCATTTCCAAGGCACCTACACCCGCCCAAGAAATTCCTGGGACCTCTGCAACTACAAGCAGAAGGCCAATGAGACCCTCTGGGAGTACATTCATCGCTTCTCTAGGAAGCGCAATGAGCTTCCCAACATCACTTATGCCGACATCATCCATGCCTTCATCTGCAGCATGACCTACGAGGTGCTCGTCCAAACCCTGCGCATGACGTGGGAGCTCCTAGACATCGCCACCTAGTACACCACTAACGAGGAGGCCGTCCAGGCCAACTTCAGCGGCAAGACCAAGGCTACCGGCCACCTCAGTGGTGGTGATGGCGGCAATGACCCCACCTCGTCCCAGCGATGTCGCGACAGGCGGAACAAGGACCAGAACCGCCGTGAGGAGGAGATGGTGGCTACGGCCGACCATGCTGCCAAACCTTAGCCCCGTGGGCGGCCCATGACTAGAACACTTCGAGAAGCCGCATGAATCCCCCTGCCCGTTCCACGGGGGGCCGACAAAGCACCTCCTCAAGGACTACGCTACCATGAAGGGCTACATCCATAGCACCCTCGACCATTAGGGCAAGGCCCAGAAGCCTGCACCAAAGGTCGGTGACCCGGCGGATGGCGCCTAGGAGGAAGACAGCGAGTTCCTCGAGGCCGAGCGCTGCCTCAAGATCTTCGAGGGCTCCTGGGCGTACGAATCTCGCTGGCAGCGCGGCATCACTGTTGGTATTTCTTAACTTGTCACTTGTTTTAGTAGCCACCTATTAATTACCTACACCTCTAGCATTACTTGAACTAGGTTGTCATGCCCAGTGAAGGTGCCAGAAATGTTTGTTGGTACTGTCTAGCATTACTACTAGTATAATACTAAGCAGATGTTTATTATTAATTTTATGTGACTAGAAGGAATATAGAATATGAATGAAAAGGATTCTGCAAGCGGACAAATAATTATACCATTGTAGCATTTTACCTGAGAGTATTCTAGGTATCGTTATTTATATTTTTCCATAAGGAAGGTGTAGCTTTGGACATGTATCGATAACTTATAACACTGATGGAGAAATAAACCATAACCAATCACTCTACTCATAACAGGGGTAAGTCACGAGATAAGATATATATGATAAGCATTGATCAAGCATTATAATAAGTAAATCACTAAGAGAACTCCTATCTATGGCAATGGCATGGTCAAGTTAGAATATTAGAGGAATAATTCCTAAGTCATTCTTAATTACAAGTCAAAGCATATGTTGATTAGTGCAATTACACTTAGTAGTCACTGCTAAGATCACCATTGAATCTACACATAAGGGGCATTACTTTAGGAAGTTCGAGAACAGAGCTTTCCCTTCCTTTGCAACTGGGCCCTACTTCTATGACCTATATTCGGGGAGTGGACTACAAAGGACTCAACAGTAGTGTCACACCTACGATCTACCACATGACCTAGAATATAGAGTGTATTCGCAGGTAAATAACATCTAAGCACCACGCTTACATGATCTCTACCACCCACCCTATGATCATTGGGGTGAATGTTATATGAACTTATGCATAAACGCAATGATAAACTAACTATACTAAGCATATAATCAAAGTAGATGATGAACATTGCAACCTTGAACATGAATAAGATGACTATTATATTGTCTTGACAATTGTACCAAAGCATATAAAAATAATAGAGATACAATGAGAGAGGGGTACAAGAACTATACCGAACCAAGCTCTTGACGATGTCGGGAATCCAAGTTGTTTGCCTCCCTCTAGACCTAACCTAACTAGCTAATGCCCTAGAAACTAGAGGAGCACTGAGGAGATTTGGGTTTCTGGCTTCTCCAAATGACTTGATGTGACTTGATCTCTTCCAGGGGGCTAGGGTCTGTTTATATAGCCCTGAGGGTGGAACGTGAGCCCTCGGATCAAACTGACTTAAGGAACGGCATAGATGCAATCCTAGGAGACGGTGGAGGAACATTCTAGAAGGTGCTGATGAGCGGGGCCCATAGGGGGCTGACCGGCCCCACCTGGCGACGCCTTGCCCTCTGCTTCGGTGTGATGTCCTCTGGAGTCCTCAAGAACCTTCCCACGTAGGTTTCGCGGCAGAATTACATAATAAACCCTGACGTGTAGGTCCTCCTTGACGGTTTTCTAGATATACCCTGCAGAAATCACAGATTCACCAAAACTTGTGGAATTTGTTAGTTTCAGTCCCTAGACCTATGTTAGTGATCTCAAATGTGCCCTTATGCATGTTATGTTGACGGTTTAATATAGTTGTTAACTACTGTCACCAATCACGGAGAAGGAGGTGAATGTCGTCCACACCCTTGCCACCCTGACGCGGCTCCGGTGGTCCCAGACGGCCATTACCTTAAACTAGGAGGATCATCCCGACTATGTCCCCCATCTGGGGTGCTACCCGCTCGTGGTCAGCCTGATCGTGGGCACCAAGTGCCTCTCCAAGGTCTTGATGGATGGGGGCAGCGGCCTCAACATACTCTAGTCTAGCACCCTCGATAAGATGGGCATCCCTCAGAGCAGCCTACGCCCCAGTAGCGCGCCGTTCTACGGGATCGTGCAGGGGAAGGAAGTCATCCCCTCAATCGCATCTGGTTCAATGTCACCTTTGGCTAGCTAGACAACTTCCACAAGGAGCCACTCACCTTCGAGGTTGTCGACTTCCCCGACATCTACCATGGCCTCCTCGGTCAACCGTGCTTTGCCAAGTTCATGGCCGTCCCCAACAACACCTACCTCAAGCCCAAGATGTCCGGCCTGAAGGGGGTCATCACCATCAAAGGGCAGCTTCGAGTAGCCCTACTACTGCAAGCAAGACTACATCACCCAAGCAGCGGCACTCGTCGCCCCCTGAGCTCCCGACGGCCCCGACCGCAATGCATGAAGGGCGCTTGTGAAGGAAGCAGCCAAGGCAGCAGCGGGGCTTGACCAACCGAGCCTTAGCAAGGCGGACAAGACATCTAGCAGCAGCGGTGGCTCGGCTGGCCCCACCATCTAGGCGCTGGGCCCCCCAGAAGGGGCTAACCCAATCAAGGTGAGTTCTAACCTTTCCCCATGAGGGAAGCCATCACCGAGCCATCTGCCTAGAGCCATCGTCTCCCGAGCCATGAGCCACCTGCCAACCTCCTTTGCTGGCCTATCTCTCTAAGAACAAAAAAATGATAAATCCCATCCTCTTGACCCTTTTCCTTTGCTTGTCTTCTTTGCAGTCTCCTTTGAACCGAGCCAGTAAGACGAAGGCTCGGCCGCCCCCGAGAATCGACCTAGCTAACCACTTACCAACCTTTTAGGAGAAGGACTGCAGCAGAAAGCCCTCGAGCGTGACAAGGGCGGGGACGGACGGAGCAGGAGGAGCAGGCGAGAGATCGGCAAGGCACTGATATAGCGGCCCCGACCTTTGCATTACTAGCTATGAGCAGGCGAGAGATCGGCAAGGCACTGATAGAGTAGCCCCGACCTTTGCATTACCAGCTATGTCCTCTTTTCCCTCTCTTGTGTCCATTCCGTTTCTCTTTGTAGCTATCTGCCTATCGCCCAATCCTTCATTGGACCGTTCCATCCCCAGCGCATGCTGGTTCGGGGCCCCCCAGAAGGGGCATCGCTGAGGGTTCAAGGGTGGCCCACTACGCTTCAAGGCCACCCGAGGCAACAAAAGTACGAGGGATGTTCATGGTCAGCCACCAGCTGCCATAGTCGGACGCTCTGGCGCAAGACCGGTCGATCATCGAGTGATGTGTGAGTATCGGCCTCGAGCCACTCGTGGTGACCCAATGAGGGAGGCAGCGAGCGCTCGAGTGCTGACATACGGGCTCAGGAACTATACAAGTGTCTCGGTCAAGAAGCCGAGGATCTCTCTCCTAGGGGACATGACTGGGGCACGGAATGATCGTAAACCTAGGGTCCTCATGGACTTACCCGTTAGTAGCATGGGCACGACGATCTTGGCCAACGAGGCCATTGTCGTAACAGCCTAGCCCAACGAGGGATCAAGACTTAGAGCAAGACTTAGAAGCAAAATGGGATTACACACAGAAGGTAATTCCATTTCATTGATTGGGGATGACCCAATTACAATACACGGCGGCAAAAACCATGATCTACTGCCGCCTATGTGGTGGCAAAGACCGCAGGGTGCACCTAACCTCTGGGTCGGGGCCCTGTAGTGTGCGTGGCTTAGGCCAAGGGGTCAGCCCTAGGCGGGCCTCCCCGGGACTCGAGGTTGGGCGGCGCTGACCATCGTTTCGATGGGAAGCCCGGCCCCCACACCATCACCGGGGTGGAGGGGCAGCGACTGAAGCAGCGCGCCTCCCCTCCCTTATCAGAGGGAGCAAGAACTCCAGCGACATCGCTAGAGTCCTTACTCCTTCTAGGGGAGGGGATCATGACAGACACCTCTAGCATCGCGTCGTCGCCCCTCCGTTGCTAGAATCCTTCCACCCTTAAAGACGAAGACGCCTGGTGGACGACACCAAGCTCACTCGGAGGGAAGCATCGCACTTCATCGTCATCGCCATCGGCGCCGAAGAAGATGGATCTTGGAAGAAGAAGAAGAAGAGGAGGCCGGAGGAAGGGATTGAGGACGCCGCATCCCCTTGGGGCCTCCCTTTATAGCCAAAGGGCGGTGTGCTATGAGCAGCTTGGGGTCCACCAATCAGCCATCAACGACTATGAAGGACCCTAGGGAACCGGCCTGGCGTCCCTCCAGTCCCCTCAGGCCGCCTTAGGGCAGTTGCATAAAGACGGCCGCGCAGTAAAGATGGAGTCAGGGAACTGCTGGCGACGAGTCAAGTCCCCGCTGAAAGGTCCTAATATGGCTAGAGGGGGGTGAATAGCCTATTAAAATTCTACAAACTTACTAGAGCAAAAGGTTAGTATAATAAATGGCGAAATACAATTTTGCTCAAGCTCTATAAGGGTTGCAAGCCACCTATCCAACAATTCTAGTTACTATGTTCACTATAACAATCAATGGCTAAGTCACTACTAGCTCTCAAAAAATTAGTTACACTAAAGAGCTCAACTAGTTGAGAAGCTACACTAGCAAGGATAATACAAGGTCTCAAAATTAATTACACTAAAAAGCTTGTTACAACTAGTTTGCAGGATGTAAATGGAGGGGATGCGATTGTTGACATTTCTTACATCACTATGTACTAAGTTGTCATCCCTAGCATGATGCTCAAAATGCTAGTAATTATAACTACACTTGAAAACTCTAAATAATATTAAACATAAGTATCCACAAGCGCACAGATAAATCACCTATTGTAACATTCTACCCAGAGTATTCCAAGTCTCCTTATTTATTTTAATCCCAAAGGAAGGAACGTGAGGCAAATGTTTATATGACTAAATAAATGTGCAGACCTATGATAAACCAACCACTCTTATACTTTAGTAGGGGTAAGTCAAGTAAAAGATAAATAAATGATAAAAGAATCTAGCATGATAATGGTATTCTAGAGATAGAAAACAGAGACTCACTAAAAATAGTATGACTAATCTCCAGATTCGGTTAGAGTAAAGAATTCCTAAGTTATTCTTAAACACTAAGTCTTGCTACTCACTCTAGCATATATATCTTCATCTATTAGTAAAACTGAATCAAATTAAAATTATAAGGAACATCTACTAGGGAGAATTAAAAATAGAATCTTCTTCTCCTTTGAGACCGGGCTCTACCATGTCACCTATATACGGGGGATGGACTACAGAAGACTCAACCAAGCTGTCACCTTAGTGATCTACCACACGTCCTAGCACATAGTCGGCATTCGCAGGGAATTTCATATCTAAGCACCACACTTACATAATCAAAGCTACCTAACTCTCACGCGAACTGAATTAGGTACTCTACGAACATATGCAAATGCAAATCATCAAATAATACTATATCCAATATATAACTAGAGCAAACTAAGAACATAATAAAGAGAAATATATTATTAAAATAGAACAAAGTCTTAAATGAGATAGAAAGGCAAATTACCAATCTCCAGATGAACAGATATGGAATCCTGAGCAATCGCCTAACTCTACTTGAACCCTGCTAGAAAGCCAATACTAAGAAATTAAAGAACTAGAGCTCTCTCTATCTAATCTCTGAAAATCATAATATTTGGACTACTCTTGACTTATCATCAGGTGCTTCAGGAGGGTCAGGGCCTGTATTTATAGTCCTAAGGAAGAACCGTTAGCCCTTGGATAAAACCGACTTCACGTACGATGAAGATGCATCCTAAGAGGCGGTGGAGGAATACTCTAGAAGGGCATGGAAGAATCCCACAGGGGGGCGGGCGGCATGGTGGTCGAGCCGGCCGGCCCCACCTAGCAGGTGCTAGTCCTCCACTTTGGTCCCATGCCTTTTGGTGTCTTCTGGAGTCTTCTGGTGCATATTTTGTCGTAGTTAAGTTTCGTGGCTTTTTGACAATTCAATCCTCATTTTTATTGTTTCTAGAATATCCCTACTAAAAATAATAATTCACCAAAACTCATGGAAATTGTCAGTAATAACCCCTAAGTTTATATTGGTAACTATTTCTATACACAATGTTGACGGTTTATGATAGATGATAACTACCATCAACAAGCTCCCCAAAGCTAAATCTTTGCTAGTCCCTTAGCAAAGCAACTTAAGTGATGGAAATTAAGAGTATAGGGTTTCACAATTTTTGCACAACTCCTCAAAAGTACACCTACATTCAAACAAAAATTCTTCTTCGGATTGCAATTCATTGATCCATCCTTTAAGCTTACTCATTTTTCTTTCAACCATGGAGCTTTTGAGCTTTTACCTGATGTTGAGCAATTGAGAGATAGAACAATCAAGTAAGCACTATGTCTCATAGTCTTCGTTCAACCTTTATTTTGGAGTTTTATAAGTTTTCAAAATAAAACTCAGAGATTCATTGCAGGACACACTCAAGTCTCTCATATATGTGGCATTTTTGGATCTCACTAAGGCAACAAATGTTATGCCTTCATTCCTTCACTAAAGCTTATGTGGATTTCATAGGAATGGCATTCTTATGAGAAAACATACTTGCAAACATATATTGTAAAGTCAAACAATGGATCCTAAGAGAGTTAAGTCATACAATCAAATCAAGATGTACAAGTGTATGGAATGAGGTGGATATTATGGTGGCAAATCCTAATTTTACTATGCTCCTTAAAAGCATCTCTCTTTTGAACTTGGAAATAAATGTAAGAGAACATGGCTATCTTTTCTTCTTATTTATTTATTTTAGGCGGACATCAAAGTACCCATTGTTTTGATACTTCAAACACTTATCCATTTTTTTAATAATATTCTTTCTTTTGCATAGCCACATGCTTCTTTCGTACAAAATATTTGAGAGATAATACAAAGGATTTGGAGCATTTATTTGAGGGAAACCTAAATGAAATATTTTTTATGTTTTCTCCCAGTGTAGGAGAAAATTATTTTTTGGTGGAACAAAATGAAGTGTGAATGTGATGTGTGTTGTGTGATCTTGATTTTAAAAGTATGACAAACCTCTCATAAGGCATACAATAAAGTTTGACCGAACTCAATGAAATACAAGTAGCATGAAAGTAGAAGTTTTCCTAGTCTAAATATATTTATTTTAGCTCTAGTAGAAATTCAAACTTTGTCATGTAGAATTGCATCATGTAAATTTTTAAATTTTAAAGATAAGTCTTCGGAAATCAAGTATCACTTAGAATAAGATAAATAGCAGTCCAAACTCTCTTATATCATATCCGTCAATTACCTAGATTTAGTCCAAGCATATGCTACACACGGGTTTTAAGTTTTAGAGCAACTTCTCAAGTTAAATCAACTTCATTCAACACATAGGAGAATTCAAATCTGAAAATTAGGTACTTGAAAGGAATCATAACTTGAGCATTTTTTCATCTTTCTATTTGAGAGAGACTATCTTCATATTCTACTTACTTATTTATTCAACTCTTAAAATAAGGAAACACACTAATTCAAGCTTAAGCAAAATTAAAACAAACTCATGTACACACTCTATTTTTGTTGTTTTCATTTTTTAACATGCCAAAATTAAACATAAATACCAGCAGAAAAGATAAATTTTTATTTGGTTTTCTAGTTATGCATTTTTTAACAGTTATTTAAACTAAAGAAAAATAATATTCGCAGAATTTTACAAGAAAGAGAAAAGAATACTTACCTCAATATGCGGGGGTCCGCCCCCAAGCTAGATCACTGCGGTGGTGGTGGTGGTGGGTACTCGAAACCCATCCTACCGAATAGGTACTCAAAGTTCACTTGTTGCTATCACTCATACTGTTGTAACTCATCAAATTTGTGGGTCGTCTGCTACTGCCATTCAACTTGGTGAAGGGTGTTGCATATCTCCTCCTGTCCTGCCACGAGGGACGTGAGATGGTTATCGATGTTCTGGTAGAAATTGGGCTCATCATAGCCCATCAGAGGTGGTGGATGATGATGGTGATGCAGAGGTTGATGATGATGTTATGGAGTAGGCTGGTAGTAGTCCTGAGGAGCATGGTACGGGAACGGTCCATGGAAGCTGTCATGGACGCCCCATGCCGAGAAAGACATGCACCCTCTATGTACGCCGCTCATGGTCTCCTCATAATCCTACAGATGATAATGATCAAAATTACCTGGCCCCCAACGTGCACCTGCAGATGTCTCTGACTCATAGGGAGTGTGATCCTCCTAGGCCTGGTGATGTGCATGAGACGGTCCCGGATGATCAAATCCAAAGTAACTGGTGAAGGCTAGCTCTGGAGGAGTAGCATCTTCACCCTGGTACCTTGGATTTTGGTTCCTGGTCATGCGAGCAGAGGGACTCCTTCCCACTCCCCGTCCTAGTTCCTGCAATTTAGGAACAAAATTCTCCATCACATACGGACCGAGGCTTCGGTTTGGCAGCTCTATCTCATTGATGTATCCTTTATACGTCATGAATATTTTTCTATTCCTCATTTTAAGTATGTGAGCATGGTGAAAGAATGAATAATTAATGACTCGTCTTGGTGTAGTGATGTGCACAATGTTTGCATTGTCTAAAAGTCCTAAACCATTGGCAAGATGTGTTACCCATGATGTGTATGTTACTCCCCCTTTCTTTAATCCAGGAATGGTTAGCCAATAATGTGCTATTAATTTAACTAGTGAAACTTTTACTTTCTTTACCATGGCATACATCAATGTAAGTTCTTCTACTCTTGCAATCCGAAAGTTCTCTCTAGGAAAAAGAGTAACTCCTAACCATTTATGTATGAACCTTAGAGTGGGGTTGTGAATTTCATCAGTGCAGGGTCTATGACAAACTGTTTCTCTAGATATATCTTGCCAGAAATGGGTTCTATCAAGTTCTTTTAAAGCATCATCAACATCAACATTGCATGATTCATGAAATCCTAAGATGTTGCTAAAGTTCTTCCAGGTAGGTGAAAATAGTTTATTAAAAAGCCTAAATGAAATTTCTTGTTCACCTAATTGCAGAGTGCTCAAAAATTCTATTGTAAGTAGTCTACATCCATTCTCAATTATAGTCTAAGCATCCTCTCAACCAACATTCTGGAAAATAAGTTAAAATTCAGAGTCTATACCTATGGTGTGCAAGAGGTCTGGGTCGATGACGGGGTTGACGTAAACTCCTTATCCTTCAGCAGCTTGTAGACTTCTTTTTCTCGGTCATCTTGAAATTTGATTTGGCTATCGCTAAGAAGGGTATAGACCTTAGTTTGCTGGCGCGATGATGATCCTTGAACAGCAGGAGATGGCAGGTCAACTTCCATCTCGGAGTCAGCTCGGGAAGAGCCTGCCCGAGATGAAGTACGGCTTCTCGTCGAACAGAAGGAGAGCATCGAAGTGAGCGCATTCTTCACCTTCTTTGCCTTGCTCATCCTTGCTGTAATAAAAACACAAACAAAAAAAACTAGTGGAACAAGTGAGGGTTAGAAAATAAATGTTAGAGCGTTAGCCATCAGGAAAGTCGGTCATTCAGGAGTTAGTCGTTCAAGTTAGACTTTTTAATTCAACCTCTCCTAAACTCTTGATTAATTTGGGTAGCACCTACGCTCTACTATTTAATTTCTCCACTAGATTTTCAACAGCACTCATTTACTTTTCCACATAGTACCTTGCACTAAATCTCTCTTGCAACTACACACCACTTCTATTCTCCCAATTTCTACTTAAAAGATGGAATTCTCTACTTCAAAATTTCAAAACTGAATCACGAGCTCAGGGATGAAGTTTGAGGCTTGTGTTGGTGTGTGTAGCATCCAGGAACAAGGGTATTTAAAGAGGAGGAAGGGGGTGGCCAGTTGCTCTATGATTTGCATGACTTGTTCCTTGCCTCATCTCCACAACAGAATTCAGCTTGCGAGTGCTCCTTTCGGTGGACAACATGACAGGATGAAATGGAATGGTAATAAAGTGAGTGGATGTGAAGGTGATAGGTGGTGGTTGAGTGGACCCCACATGTCTCCCATATTTATACCATATAATCACACAAGTATACAAAACAAAATTACTTTTATGAAACTACAAGAAATAAGAATTCTAATGATGGTATTTTTTTGTATTTTTCTGCCACCAAGATAAATATTACTTACGGGGTATTTTATGTTCCGTAAATATTAATTCATAGGGCTTTAACTTTTACTATGCCATGATGAGAATTTTTATTTTATTTTCTAATGCACTCACAGATAACTATCGAGTTATCTTGGCAAAGGGTTCGGGAATTTTAAGTCCACCAAACTGGACTTCTCCAGTTGAATTATTCTGTGGGTGTATTCTCTGGTCCCGGAGATGATGACCTTGATTCTTGTTCTTCATGACACTCTGAAATTGAGCATTGCTCTGGTCTTGGCTTGAATGCGAACCGCTCTTCTTTTCCATTAATGTTGAATTTAATCTCTCTAGCTCTGACATCAATGTGAGCATTTGTGGTACTCAAGAATGGTCTCCCAAGGATGAGATGTGTCTTCAAGTCTTCCTGCATGTCAAGTACTACAAAATCTACAGGAACAAAAAAGTTTTAGATTTTTACCGAAATATTCTCAGCAATTCCTGCAGGGTAGCGGACCGACTGGTCGGCTAGTTGCAGACACATTGAAGTTGCTGTTAGCATAGAGTAGTTGAGCTTGTCGAAAACCTTCTTGGGCATGACACTGACGCTTGCTCCAAGATCACATAATGCATTCTCAAAATTCTGGCTTTCGATTGAACAATCAATAGTGGGGCATCCTAGATCCTTCTTCTTGACAGGTGATGTGTTGAGGATGGCCGCACTACACTCCTCCGTTAGCTTGATCACTTCAGTAGAGGGCAGAGGTCTTTTGTTCTTGAGGATGTCACAAAGATACTTCGTGTATGTAGGCACCTGGATAGCATCTAACAATGGAATATTGATATATAATTTTTGAATTACTTCTACAAACTTACCAAACTGCTCGTCCATTTTAGCCTTTCTATTTCTGCGCGAAAACGGTAGGAGAGTGGTGTCACAAAAATCTTGCTATAATTTATGTTCTTGTGGTAAAAGTTCATTGTCTTCCTTCTTTGCTTCTACCTGCACTCCCACCGGTGTCTTACCTGCCCCTTTTGGGTATGGTGGATCACAAGTAGACTTGTCACCTCTTGTGGTAATAGCATTGACCTTCTCAAGGTTAGTGGCAACAGGCAGAGTAAAAGCTAACTGGGCTAATTGCAATTATACCTTTTTATTGAAAATCATTTGTTCTTTAACAGCAAAAGAAAAACTATTCATTTTAGCACTTATACTTTCTATGATCTTATCATTACAAGCAAGCCTTTTAGTAATGTTGTCATTAATTCTAGCTTGTTCTGGGATTACATCTCTCAAGTATGGTTGTTTAAAATTAGAAGAATTATAATAATTATTACCTTGGTACTTGCCTCGGTTGGTGGACCGAGGTTGACTCCATCCTTGCTTCTATTGTTGTAGAGCGGAGTTGTTGATGATGGTATTGATATCTTCTGGTGACTCAGCAAATTCAACTCTTAAATATTCTCCACATCTGTTATGAGCATTAAATGCATCTTAAATGGCTTGACGATCTCTCTTGTAATTGTCTCGCTATTCTAGCCAATTCAACAGTACATCAATCTTGGTTGATAATGCACATACTTCTTCTGGAACTTCTTCAGTCTTATGGCATGATTGAGTATTACATGATGTCCAGCTCTGATTTGCTGCTATATTCTCCATAAGTACTTCAGCTTTTCTAGAAGTGAGTGACATAAATGATCCTCCAGTAGTGGCATCAAGTTGTTCACGTGATTTCTGAATTAATCCATGATAGAATGTTTGCCTGAGCAACCATTCTTCCATTCCATGATGAGGATAATCTGAGATATATTCTTGAAAATGCTCACATGCTTCTGGAATAGGTTCACCTTTGTGCTGACGAAAATCTACAATCTTTCCTCTTAAGGCAGTGGTCTTGCCTACAGGGAAAAACTTTTCTAGGAAAGCTTTGGAACATCTTGCCCATGTATTAATTTGATCTTTGTTGGAGTAGAACCACTGCTTCACTCTTCCCTCTAGTGAGAACGGAAACAAACGAAGTAGTATGACATCTTGAGCAATGTCCTTAATGACGACGGTGCTACAAATCTCCAGAAAATTCTGCAAATGAGCACTAGCATCTTCATATGCCTTTCCACTAAATGTATTAGCTTGCACCATATTGATGAGGCCTGGCTTGAGCTCAAATTCACAATCATTGGTATCGAGTGTTGGTCCAACGTGAAAGTTCTCGGTGCTTAGAGCAGAGAATTCATGCAGAGTTTTCTGAGCCATGGCTCCCAAAAACTGATGTTAACCTTCTTTTCAATTTGGTTGATTCTGATAGATAAAGAATTTTGGATCACAACCAGTCCTGCACTTATCATGCATAAAATACATAAAAGAAAACAAACAAGGGTAAGCCTGCTAAAGCAAAGGTTATGGTTTATCTATAAGTATTTATTTTTATTGCCATATTACTCTTCCGTCCCCAGTAATGGCGCCAAGAATGATTGTTGACATTTCTTACATCACTATGTACTAAGTTATCATCACTATGTACTAAGTGGTAATTATAACTACACTTGAAAACTCTAAATAATATTAAACATAAGTATCCGCAAGCGCACAGATAAATCACCTATTATAGCATTCTACCCAGAGTATTTCGAGTATCGTTATTTATTTTAATTCAAAAGGAAGGACCGTGAGGCAAATGTTTATATGACTAAATAAATGTGCAGACCTATGATAAACCAACCACTCTTATGCTTTAGCAGGGGTAAGTCAAGTAAAAGATAAATAAATGATAAATGAATGTAGCATTATAATGGTATTCCAGAGATAGAAAACAGACTCACTAAAAATAGTATGACTAATCTTGAGATTCGATTAGAGTAAAGAATTCCTAAGTTATTCCTAAACACTAAGTCTTGCTGGTCACTCTAGCATATATATCTTCGTCTATTAGTAACTGAATCAAAACAAAATTATAAGGAACATCTACTAGGAAGAATTGGTAACAGTGATCTTTATATCGCCGCGTAGGGGATGAACCAATCAATGAATATGAAGATCAATCACCGAGAGAAGTCAATCAACAGAAGATGGGCACAATGATTTTTCTCCCGAGGTTCACGTGCTTGCCGGCACGCTACGTTCCCGTTGTGTCGACCACCACTTCGTGATTCGGCGGCTAATTAGCAATCCAAAGCCAAGCTCTCCAAGAGCACCGCAAGAACCTACCACAAGTGAGGTAACTCAATGACACGAGCAATTTACTAGAGTTGCTTTTGGCGCTCCACCGGGGAAGGCACAAGAACCCCTCTCAAATCACCGGGAGGTAGCCAAGAACAATCACCAACTCTTGCCACAACTCCTCCATTGCCTCCAAGCTATCTAGGTGGTGGCAACCACCAAGAGAAACAAGAATCCCGCAGCTCAAACGATCCCCAAGTGTCACTAACATGCAAACTCACAAGCACAATGTACTTGGGTCACTCAATCTCACTTTGGATTAGCAACCAAGCAAGGGAGATGAGTGGGAGGGAGTGTGCTTAGCTCATAAAGATGCCAAGATGTTCAAAATGACCAAGAGCGCTCCCCAAGAGCCAGCCAACACATATTTATAGACCCTTAAAATAAAAAGAGTCGTTGGAGTCACGAAGGGATACTGCTCGCCCTGACCGGACGCAGCCCAAGCGTCTAGTCACTACTGTCCAAACGCTCGGATGGCTGCCTCGTGTCCCTGTTCAAATGTCGTTCATTGATCTTTAATGGTCAACAGGAATACCCTCGCGTGGTTAAGTGATGACCGGACGCGTTGGTGGAAACGACCTGACACCGCCCAGCCAGCGTTCGGTCAACTCCAGTAAGGTTCCCGAGGCGATTTTCAGCGACCAGATGCGTCCACTGGGGGTGCCCCAACGTCCGGTCAACACAGACCCTTGCCATGCACTGACGTCACCTCGACCGAACGCTGACGCACTGCATCCGGTCGCCTGCGTCCGCTGCCACGCAAATGTGCACCGGACGCGCTGATGTACCGTGGCCAGCGTCCGCTCGCTCAGCTCCTTCGTGTGCGCCTCTGCCTAAACTGACCGGACGCGCAAGTGCCCCCAAGGCCAGCGTCCGGTCACTTCCAATGGCCTTTTCCGCCTCTGTTTCTTCGCCGAATCCTGCAGAGAGTCTCCACTTTTCTCTTCCTCTCAAAACCCTTGCAAATGTGCCAACCACCTTGTATCACCTTATGCACGTGTGTTAGCATATTTTCACAAACATTTTCAAGGATTATGTTAGCTCTCCACTAGATCCTAATGCACATGCATGTAAGTCATCATCTAGTGGCACTTATGAGACCAAATAGCCAAAGGATTCCCCCTTTATAGTACGGCTATCGATTTTAAACGTGATCACACCCTCTATGGTGTCTTGATCACCAAAACCAAAACCCTAGCAATACATTTGCCTTGATTTTCATCGGGTTTTGTTTTTCTCTTTCTTCTTTTCCAAATGTGAAGCACTTGATCATCTTTTGGTCACCTCCATCACTATGGCCATCATCTAGCTCCATCACTTGGCATGGGACTTATCATTTCATGTCTACACACTTAGCATAATTATTAGTCCCTAGGTTTCATAATGATCCAAAACCAAACTAGGGCTTTCAATCTCCCCCTTTTTGGTAATTGATGACAACCTTTTTCACAAAGATTTTCAATAAAATTCTTTTGGATTCATGTTGCTTGCCCAAGCATTTTACCATGTATAAAGGATATGGGCAAGTTTCATAAACCCAAATTGATAGCAATTGCTCCCCCAACATATGTGCTAAGAGTTTGGATTTGAAAACTTGAGGCGTGGCCACGGTTGGCCACGCCTTAAGTTTGGCTGCCACACCCGTTGAGGCTGTCGTTTGGTTCTCATCTAAGCATTGGCTGCCATAGACTTTTTTCTTGCCCGTTTGCTCCTGTTGTCCGTCATGTAGCGCGTATTAATTATGGTTAGGCCGTGGCGAGTGTGGCGGGGTTTCTGGCCGCCACCGCCATTGCCACACCGTGGCGTGGCCAACTGTGGCTAGGAACCAAGCAAGCCCTAAGAGAGTGTTTGGGAGTGCTCCGCTCCATGTTTTTCAGCTTCGCTCCACATTTTTTAGCCAAATAGTTTCAGCTCTACGTACTCTATTCGAGGAAAAAAGGGTTGAGTTGTGAGAGCACCTAAAGAGGTGCTCCACAAACTCTAGTTTTTTATAAAGCTACTCTACGATGGAGTTTGTGGAGCAGTCCCAAACACCCTCTAAAGCAGAGGATAGCGACCGCGGAGACCTACCGGGACGTTTCTGTTTGCGCGCCCTGGGAAGGGATGGGATGGATGGACCAGGAGAGAAAAGAAAGGTGATGCCAACCTTTCCCTCCTCTGGCACTATGTGGCAGTCGATCGAATTGCGTCTCATTCATCGCCATCCTGTTTCTTGTTTGCTTACTTCTCCTTCGGTGCATACATAGGCATGGGCGTCTAAACATGCCAAGCCCACCACACCACACCATACGGAACCATCGACATCAAGGCAGAGGCGGAACCAGGGCCAGTGGGGGGGGGGGGGGCCATGCGCACCCCCCCTCAAAAAAAACAGTGAAATTTTTTTAATATCCTTATTAATAATAGAATTCAAAGCATACTTAGCTCATTTTAACTCGTATTTTATCATAATGCTGTGATTTTTTCTTTTGTTATCAACACTAACTACATATGTAGAAGCATAGAAAAAATATGTTGAAATGTACACTTATGTATATATTTATCACACATACAATATGTCATTATGTTTGTCCGGCCCCTAATCAAAGTTTGTGGTTCCGCCTCTGCTTCAAGGGTATGTAGACTTGCTACTCCTACACCACACGCAACACAAAGCTCGCACTCTGTTTCACCAAAGGAAAGTCATGCATGCTCATGCCGGCGACCCATGCTCATGCCGGCTACTCTGTCTCAACAGCCTAGAGCCCACCGTTCAGTAAAAATAAACATGCTACACATGAATGCATGCCGTGTAGGTGTGTACGTCGTCGTTTGACACCGTAAAAAACTCAAAACTATAAAGCTGCAGATCTCATTTGAGTGTTACAACTTTGATATAAAAAATATCTTCATTTGACACCATACAGAAATGATATTATTTTTTGTAATACGACAAGCGTTAGTACGCGATTTTTTTGCCACTAAAATTTTATATTATTTTTTCGAGCATCTTAACGGCCCTAAATGTAAAAGCTCAAAACTATAAAGTTGCAGATCTCTTTTGAGTGCTACAACTCTGATGTAAAAAGTATTTTCATTTGACATCATACAAAAAATGATATTATTTTTTAATGCGACAAGAGCTAGTACGCGATTATTATGCTACTAAAATTTTGTATTATATTTTTGAGCATCTTAACGTCCTCAAATAAAAAAAACTTAAAACTAGAGATCTACAATTTTATATAAAGTTCATCTTCATCCGACTTCATATCGAAAAGTTATGATTTTTCTAAAGTTCAATGTTGTCTGCCACTTCCGGTGGCGCGACAGAATAATACTATCACGCCAACGATAGTGACATGACAAGCTTTTTCATATTAAAAATGCCGTCTAACGTGGTAGATGTTGCCGCGCTAATGCATGTGGCGCGGTAATGTTATTTTGTCACACCAGTGGCACTGGCTTGACCAAAAGGGTGGGATCTGCAAAAATTTGTTAGGAACGGTTATTATTAAAATATTGAATAAAAAGAATTAAAAATAAAAAAATCCAAGCCATGCAGACATACATAGCCCGTGAAATAGCACAGTACCTCCGCATCATTTCCCGTGAAATAGCACAGTGGACCAATCGATGGAACGAGTAACATGAACATGTTTAAAACGTGTTTAGCTCGTACCTCAAAATGCTTCTTCAATTAGAATGTTTTAGGAATTCTCCAGATTTTTCTAAATATATTTCCTATTTTTAGAGCTAAATCTAATTTTTTAGAAGCTTGTAGACATATTTCACAAGCTCTAAATATTTTGTTTGGATTGGTTGTATTCCTATCTATCTCTAAGACTTGTCTCGGATTTTTTTTAAATTTAGAGACATTTTCTGTGGTTTAAAACCTTATTAGATATTTACTGGAATTTTTAACTAAAAAAATGAAACCATCTTGACAACCACTTCAAACAAGGGCATGGAGTTAATCTGAACGGTTTTCTTAGTTCAAGAAGTAAGATCCTTGTAAAGTTCAAAGAGAAAAAAAAACGATGACGATAGTGTTTTTTTAAGGATCTTCTCTTGGTTAGTTTTAGTTTTTTTTTTGAAATGAAACTGTGGAGCAACGGCTCCCAGCATAGCACCCACTTTATTAAAGAAGACGACATTCTTTTGGTTAGTTAGTAGGCGGAATCTGATTACAAATTCCCAGTGGGAAATGCAACCATACATGCCTTCCTAATGACCCGTAAATCGACCTTTTCATAAGCCCATCAAATTCATCATTCAACGCTCGTCCTTCGTGTATAAACTCCACCGCTTAGAATGCCTCCTTCATTGCCTTGATTTCTCGAATGACATGGCCGCCTTCTTGAGGGCTCGAACGATGTTCACACAATCGGTCGCCAACTTGACCTTCCTTAGATCTTTTTTTAAACGAACTAGGCAGGAAAGCTGCCAATTATATTAAAAAGAAGAAAACCCAGACCGGGCAATACAACAGAGTGACAAAGACCCCCTAAAGAGTCAAGCAACAACCACAACTACAACAGAAAACAACACCCTACGATGAAGACAACTCAGCCAACATGTCATCGGCAACATGTGCAAACAACTACAAAGAAACCAACAACAACAGCCCTAAAACCCATTAAGAAGAGGCAAGGTGACCTCTGCCACAAGATCCCAGAAGGTACGACCTTTTAATTCCATCAGAGGCTTGAGGAGATCTGGTGGACACAAATCCTTCAGGTAGTCTACAACATCTTGTATTGCGACATCATTGAGCTTCCCATCCTTCCCAACGATACCCAAATCTTTTAACACGTTGCGCTGTGCGAGGCGGGTACTTTGACGAAGTGAAGATCTGTCATAGGACTTACGCCGACGTCTTGCTGTTATGGCAGGTGGTGAAGGGGGATGTATAGGAGGACATTCCACGTCATTCTCCTTCCTAGTTGTGGCAGACGGAGAAGACATTGCCTTTATCGATGGATCCTCCGTTAGCTGGGACACTTCTGCTTTGACCTCGATCATAGAATGTGCAAGGTCGCCTTCGATGGTGATGAGATAGATGGGGTCCTCAACTATCATTTGTGAGATAGCTTCCTCATCGTCGGATGCGTCCTCCACCAAAACAATATCCTCAATAGGAGTGACAATATCTAGCAACGATCGCTCCCTGGAGGTCTCTGAGGGCAATATAGTGGGTTGATCTATTGTCTTCTCACCGATGACGAGATCTGATCTGATCACATAGGTGTCCTCACACACCAAGGAGTCAGCGGGCGAGCATGCCTCCCTAAGAGAAGTGCGAATCGACGGCCTCGGAGAGCACCAAACTGGAGAACAGGGCCGAAGAGCTCATCCATTTTTGAAACGAAAGTATGCTCTCCGGGTGGCTCTACACAGGGAGCAAAGAGGCCGGACACATCAACAGAGGGGTCCTCACTTGGTAGCTCAACATGCTTCAAGTGTGTAGCCACACATGCCAGCCACAGCTTGATAGTTGAAATCTCATCTCTGAGTGGTCGCACCAGATTCTCCAGATGGGTCATGATATGTTGCTGAAGCTCTGAGTGCAGTGACTCCAACAAAGGAGTAAGAACAGGTTGGAGATCAAAGACGGCCAGAGCTTGAGGTGCATGAACATCGCGGTCAAGTACATCTCCCAATTCCCTCGCGAAGGAGAAGGACTGTGTGGAGGCGACAGTCAAGTGCAAAGTTGACTTGGTGAGGATGCAACCACAATGTCTGCCCAACTACGATCTAGTTGTAACCCCCCGATTTGGATGCTCTTGAATACAAAGAACTACTACTGTTGTACGTAGGGCTCCAATAGCCTGAACCAAGATACATTGTTGTGTCTTCTCTTATGCTCTTGAGTCCACACGAGCCACTGGAGACCCAGACTCAGTGACACCAGATGAACAACGATGCTTGCCACGGTTACAGACCTCCCGACAATTGGCTTTGCACAGTGGCCAAAGGGTTGGCTGAGGAACCTAGCCTAGCCGACCCAAAGCCAGCTTGGCTGGCTTGCGCAATAATAGGGACAAGAGTCAGTCTAGCCGACTTTGTCTGTCTAGAACGCCTTTTCTCCTCTATTGCTTGACCGAGGGAAAATTAGATCTGTCTTGCTCAAGATTTCTCCCCCATCTTTGCTAGCCCTTCTTGCTTGAGTTTGTGCCTTTGCATCTTTGATAAACCCAAAGGGCACCATTTCGGTTGGAAGTTCTTGGAAGTTGATGCGCTACTTTTAGCCTTATGATCATCAACAATAGCGCCCCTAATATGTTTCTCTGCATCTGATTGGTCTAGATTGTCAATGACAATCGGTCCTTTAATTTCTTTGATTAGAACATCTGTGGAGCTGATTTTGATGGTGATTTTCTCATCGGCCTTTTCTACGTGATTACTAAGAACTTCCTTGGCCCTCAACACATATACTTGCTCTGTTGATGCCTTGCCCTTTTGATGGACCAGATTAGTAGGTTCACTAAAACCGGTTTAATCGGTCTTGCCATGTTGGGGCTCGATTGGTCGTAGCTCAATCGGCAATGAGGGGCACACTGTTGCTCATTGTGAGTTCAACCAATAGGCATCCTCAAATTGTGAGTAATTTTATGTATTAAAAGGAAAGGAATCCACACTCCATCTTTACATGTATGCTATGCTTTTTGTTTGCAGCTAGCTTGACTGATTTGGAAAATCGGTCTTGCTGATTTTTGCTTGTTCCCGAAAGATTGGGCATACCCCATCAGCCCAGAAGATTTGATAGTGATCTTGAGGCTTTCCTGATTACCATTGAACTTTTCTAGTACCACCTCACAATCCAAGACTTTCTTTCCCTTCCTAGTTTCCCTGGACTCGCCGCTTGTCACATTCTTTCCAATAGTGGAATAGGCTTTTTCCGGCCGAATCAAGATAGCCGGATTATTTATTTCTAAAGTTTCAACAAAGGAAGGTGTCTTCTTGCAAGGTAAAGATTGTGCTTCTCCATCATGTATAGCTTGCATATCCAATTTTGCCTCTTTTGATTTCCTGAACCGATTAATATGCTCCTGCAATTCAGTTTGGAAGGCATCACATGAAGCGTCAGGCATTGGAATCATGCTAGAAGACTTCGGATAGTCAGACAACACCATAATATGAGGCAATGAATCATGCAGTGCTGTTGTCCTGTCATCGTTTCGAGAGGTATGAATTGAATTTGGTGTGTATGTAGCAACATGAAGTATAGTGCTAACCCCTCCTAAAGAGGCCAATTCGGATTGATTGTCCAAAACAAACCTAGCATATTGAACAAAATAATCGTGAAACGGCCTCTCATATGGAGGTTGACTAAAAGCTAGGGCCGATCCACTAATATATGCATCATGAGGCAAAGTAACAATAGAAGCACTAAATATTCTTTCCTCTAATTCATCAAATTTGGACATAAGCTTATACATAGTATGAAAAAAGAGCGGAATATTTAGCTATTGAGTGTATTGGACAAGAGAAGAAGTAGATGGAAAAGGAGGGTAAAGAGAGGTAGATTATTGATTTTTGTGTTGATTGTGTGTATTGGGCACCTCAATCGGCCGTGGCCCTTATATTTATAAGGTGGGGGTGGCCTTGTCCTTGAAGTGATCTAAATCCCTTCCAAAATGTGAGTTAGATCCGAATTGGGCCATAGAAACCGGCATGGCTGGTTCCCAAACCACCCTGATCGGTTGTGTTGCACTCAAATCGGCCTGGCTGGTTTTACTGCACGTCTAGGGCAGAAAACCTTCTGAAAATCATAATTCTTTCATCCAGACCCCAAATGAGGCGATCCATATATTTGTTTCGACCAGCTCAACGAGAGGAATGCAATGGTGCAATCCATTCTTGCATTTAAGAGAGTTGGGAAAACTGTCCTGCCCGGTTTTGGAATCGGCGTGGCGAGTTTTAGCTGGGTTAGCCTCCTGAAAAGTTATTTTCTTCGTCCAGGCTCAAATAAGATGATCCAAGTATGTTTTCCGACCGTCTTGATGGTAGAAACATGATGGCAGAGTCCATTGTGCACTTTGGACACTTTTTTTGAAATAAATCAGGCAGGAGAGCTATCGATTATATTAAAAAGAAGATAAGCCCACAAAATGGGCACAATGATACAACAATAACCAACAACCACATCGCAAAACAAACTCAACAAAAGGAAAAGAAAAACAACTCTAGCCAGTCGGATTGGGATATCAACACGAATTACACTCAACAACTGCCAGTTGGATTGAGATATCAACACGGGCACACCAACTCCACTCAACTCCAAACAGTTCCCCACGCCGCAGCCCCACAAACCAAGAGTAGAGCCGACAAGTAGCCCTCATCACAAGCGCCATCGTTACCGATGATGTCCCATGCCAACCAGTCGCTACCATGCAGAACTAGCCACCGCAGTCCATTGCAAGCAGTGTAGCTACCATGACTCCCCCACCATGTCGTCATCGTCTTTAGGTCATGCACACATGATCGTCGATCTCCCATCCACAGCCATGCGTTAGTAGAAGTCAGAAGAGAAGCCCACCGCACCACACCAAAGAGACCACCGCCATGTAGGACCCCTCGCCGAAGTACCGCTGCTGCACCTTACACACCAAACGATCGAAACACCGCACCGAATCCTAGATCTCCAAGGCAACTCAAACGCGTGGGGGCCTCACCACATCCACCGCCGCACACCACTCCTCGGACACACCACCTTAAAGCGCATGGGGGCCTCACCACTCCTGCCGCTAGACTTTTCGAGGATTCAGGCTTGCTTTGCTGTCGAGGTGACTTGGTACCACCGATCCGCTCCATTAACTTCACTTTCATCTTGTCGCCACAGGAATCTCGGCTGCACCACATGCACGGACACAAAGCTTCTAGAGACACAGCTCCCCACCTTGCCATCTCCTCACCCAGTCGGATTGGGACATCGACACGAGCCTCAACGAAAAAACTCCGCTTAGTCAGATTGGGTCGTCGACACGAGCCTCCACTTCGCTGCCATCGCCGCGCCGCGCTACAAACTCGCTGCCACCGTACGAACACCTTCGTGGCCCCCTTGCTACCTTCCCCGCACCTCGCCGAGCCATAGCCTCTTGGCCTTCAAGAAGCATCCATGTTCCTCTAGCCATGCCACCATGGCGCCACTGGTGCCCCTACTTGCCTACTACCAGCCACACCACCACGGCGTCACTGGCACTCATCCAAGCAAGTGGCTATCGGCCACACCACCACGGCACAGTCAACGCAGCTCTGCAGGCGGCCGGAGTGGGAAAACACCATGACAATGCCTCCAAGGAGGAAGACAACGCTCGAAGACGTCGCTGTCGTCTTGCCGATAGATCCGACATGGCTTTTGCCGGTGCTTGCTCACATCCAGCACACGAGATAGGGAGCCTTAAAGTCATGCCACCCCTGCCCTCCACTGCCGCCTCACGCCGCATCGATCGCATCACCGCCTGCACCGGTGAGTTTCGGCCAGATCCGCATAGGCGACAGCAACAGTAGCTGCAGCCGTGGGATGGCCGGATCCGGAGGAAGGGGAGCCAGAGCAGCCTCGCCGCCATGCCCATGCAGGCGCACGGGCCCGTGCCGCAGCCACTGCCATGCCCGCAGCGACGCCTTGGCCTTCGCCGTAGCGCGCCGTATAGATCCACGCCGAGGGGCACTAGATCCGCGCAGAACCCGACCCGCGGACGCCGGAACCACCGGAGGGCGGAGGCGGTGGTGCCACCACCCTGCCATAGTCACCCGCGCTGCCAGAAAACGCCCCGCCGCCGCCCTCCTCGTGGCCACCAGCCATTGGTGCCGCGCTCCGGCGGCGGCGAGGGGATGGGGGTGGGGAGGGGAAGACCCGGCGGTGGGGGGCGAGGGGCTCCGCTCGAGCCGCTCAATCGGGCGAGGCGGGGGTCGGGGAATGTCCGTACTTTGGACACTTTTGGGTGTGAAAAACACCACCATCGTACCTAAGATGCATATAGAGGAACGGAGCCTTACATACACTTGCCTGTTACTGGCATGCTTTATTTGGTTTTCCAATTGCTACATGAAGCATTTGGACACTTGATAATGGTTAAGACATACTGTTCTCAAATGACATGCTAACCAAAACTAACACACTTCTTCAAGACAGGAACTGATGCATTGCCTCCAAATTAAATCAGGGAATTCCTTGCTCCACCTTGCCAAATTTCAGACAAAGCTACGAAACAAAACAAGCAAGCTTAACCAGACACTTCAATATACTCTAGTTATTAACTATACAATTCTTCTTTATTGCGGCTATGGCCGCAAGTTTTTATGTTTCCTAAAATCTAATATAACTAATGGTGGTCCTAATTACATAATATAGGGTTATGAAAACGGTTGAACTTCTTACGGAGGTTAACTTCACCCCTAAAATGCTTTTGGATGGCACCGAGGATGTAACAAGGTAATATTTTTTTTCCTACAAACATCTTAATTGAATCACGTAAATTCTAATGAAGAATGATTTCCTGCAATAAACACATTGTGTATGTGAAATTATGACACTAAACTCTGAAATATTCTTCTCTGATGCCGTACTTTCTAGTTCAAAAGCATCATTTCAGCATTGGGTTAATTCCATATTACCAGCCAATATTCACATTTAACTTATAGCCAATTATTAAGTGGTTTGTTACAACAGTAGAAAATTCTCAACTCAATTGTTCCTGTTCGATCTATTTCTCTTTTTTTCCTAACTCCTCAATTCTGACATTGGAATATGTGATCATGTGTAGCCTTGTGCTCTTCACTTATAAAGAGATATCAATAATTAAAATCAATGTGCCTATGCTATTGACCGGCTGTTGAAAGTAATTATGGGCAACACTCATGTGAGAGAGCCAAGACAAAAATCCTCACAACACATGGATTTTATTTATGGAGTTTATTGGAAATTTCAGACGCTCAACCCAAAAACCGCTCTCTGTAGATCTGGGAATCTTGAAACGCATCACAAAACGAAGGGAGACCATGAAACGAGTCACTGCTGGGCCTTCTCACCGAAACACTACTCTTCTGTTTTGGATGCAATTAAGTGCTTTGGAAGCTGTGAACAGAGTATCTCTTTGCCTTCTGGCAGGCTACTGAATGCAGCCCTTTTCATTCAATTGTTTGAATACCGTACTTGGACTCTTAAGTAATTTTAGTCTATATATATGGAGTACATGTTCGAATACCGTACTTGGACTCTAAGAATACCTCGATATGTTTTGCAACATGGTAATCTTTTTGGGAATAATTACTTAACTGTACATTCCCGTTGTTGTAATATGTCGTTGCATCTCATCGTGTGTAGCAAATGGTTTTAATCGCCAATAATAACAAAACTGTGGTCTATTGTGTACTGTAACACCCATTAAATGCCGTTTTTATTTCAATGACCAAATATACTTGAATTACTAAAGGAAAAACTATTTGCTGTGAACACATTAAGCTGGCCTTCAGTAAGTTTCTTATATCATTTGGTAGGCCAAAGCAAAGACACATCTTTGGACACAAAAGCGCTCGCTAGTTGACTGCTTGCAAGTCTGAATGTTCTGTCTGTTTTCAGTGCAGTATGTTTTTTTAAGGAATTTGAGTACAGTTGTAATTTAAGTACTCCATCTATACAAAATTATAAGTCGGTTTGACTTTTTTAGTTCGTACATTTTACTATATATCAAGACATATTAAGAAAAAATAGATAGATATAAGACGAGGGCAGTGACAGTGGAGCACATGACACTGCAGTGGCCATGCACGTGGCACGGTTTTTCTTAAAAATGATAACTACAAATTTGTCCCTCTTTTTATTTGACTAAAAAATGGAGCAATAATACTTGGACGCAGGCAGCATATTCGCAGTGAACTGTCTGAAATTGTGCTTGTTGAGAACTTGAGAGATGTGATTGACAGCAAAAAAGGTGATGGTAGAATGACATCGCATCCACTGGTATATTGAGAATTCCATATTGGTTTGAGTTTAACCTCTCTGGATCAGGGTGTCGTCACAGGATTGGTGGCCTGCATGGTATGTTTCCCTGGCACCCCTGGACCTGGATGTTAACTGGAAGGAAGGTTCATCAGCTGTTCCTGGGAGTCCGGACCATGTACGTGTTGATGAGTAGAGCTACAATCTACTCCGTAACATTCTTTGATGGGACTCCGAGCTTCGCACAGATCAATTGAAGGCCAACCATGTGTTGGTGAGTAAATATGTCCGACTAACGGTTCGTCCAGATGTCAGGTGTCAAATTACCAGTAGCTTGATACCGGACACCGGAGGAAGTCACGCACCAAACGCGCGGTGCTTATCGATCCAGGCGTTCGTGAATTATGTCTGGAATGCCTGTGAGCATGAAAGGGAAGAAGAGCAACGAAGGCGCGGAAAAGCAGAGGATCCAACTCCAAGCCGTGACACTGTGCGTGTGCTCGTTCAGCTGTCACTGGGAGTGGGCCCTGCGTGGCTGTTCTCTTTCCCCTTGTCGCTTCGCTAAAATTTGGTTTATGTTGATACTTATACTAATTTATTATGAGAGGAAACACTGTTCGTTCGATAAAAAATAGTGTTAAAGTAGTTTAAGCGTTTCATTGAAACTTGATTTATCGTGAGAGAAAAATATTGTTTATTTGATGAAAAACGCTGCTAAAGTAATGCAAGCGAACAGGACCGACGGCCATGTTCGTTCCTCGGTCCCGGCCTCTGTCTCTCTTCCAGAACTTCCAGAATCTGTACTCTGTTACAGCCCGCTGACAACTTTCCAAGAGTCCGTTCCTCGCCAACCAGGATGAACCAACTACAGTAGCTTGTTGGCAGCAGGTAATATAATACGGAGTTTGGAGCATGCATTCTCGTAAAGAAAAAGGAAAAAAAAGCCCACTTCCTTGCCATTTTTTGACCGATTCAGGCTTAATCTATTTTCTTCATTTCCCACCTTCCAACTTGGCCCCATTTATTTGCTCCATCAATCATTTAGTTACGCACATCGCATCATTTAAATTTCCCATTAAATTGTAACCTTGTCAGGTTAGCTCGATCTCGGCGTTTCAGCAACTTTGATCACGTGCGCGGATAGTCAACTGGTCCCTCGATCTCTTACCGGAGGTCCCAAGAAACTTCGCAAAACTAGAGTAATGTGTTCTGTCTTCTCCATGTGACAATGTGGAAGAGATCTGTGTGCATGGAACTATATTATTCATATAATTGGTGTCTCTGGTTCCAGTTGTGTTATTAATATTCACTACTCCGTCTTCCAGCAGTAGCAGTGTACTCCCTCTATTTCAAAATAAGTGATGTTTTTTTATTTTTAGATATCTTATTTGACCGTTCGTCTTATTAATCCAGAAGTGTGGAGCACAAGGTTTGAACATTTACTGCGAAAACAAGGTTGATATGTGCTCTTATATGTCGAGTTTGTGATGAGTGATTGTCGGATATGATCGGCTTTAGTTGAGTTTGGATACTCATTATTGTATAAGTGTATGCATAACATGTCTCTTGGCTGCGTTGGTGTAGAGGTTTAGAGCAGAACGACGATCGATACAGATATGTCATGTCGATGGACTGGGTATGGTAAAAAATGGACACGAGGCTTACGTCGAGGAACCAACGTGGCTGCCGATGGAGAGGGGAGCCTGATCATATGAGTTGACAATCTGAACTAAAAAATCTCTTAAAAATTTTGGTTAACTGCCGAGGACACACCTACTTTACAAGCTACAGCTATAGAACCATCTCGAATCGGGGCCCAACTGCCCAATGGAGCAAGCCGCCAAAAAAAAAAAAAAACTCGGAATTTCCTACGGGTGAGACCCAATTAACCCAATATTTAACGGCCAAGTGGGCATCAGGGCCAGGCTTCCTGATGCGCATGGAGGGGAGAGGGTTGAAGAACAACGACGAAGAAGCGTCATCCGCTTGCTTCCTTCCCCTTCTCTTCCTCCTCCCCCACCGCCGGCGTTGCCTCTTCGCGTGCGCGCCCCGCCGGGGGTTGGCGTCGCCGCACCCGTGGGTAGCGGGCGCCTACTTACCTACCTCTACGTGCGGGGGGAGCTAGACGACGCCTCTCGCATCTCGGCATGGACGCCGGGGGAGAGAAGCGCGGCGTCTCGGCGGCGGAGGGCAGGGAGGGCGGCTGCGACCTCTACGGCCTACTTTGGCAGCAGGGAATCCCGGAGGGATCCCGGCCTTTTCCCGGGGCAAGAAGCCCGCGAGGAAACTGGCCACGGGCCAGAATATGGCACCGTTTGGAAGCCTACGCGGAGGGGGAGGGCAGCCCGACCCACGCGTTTTCCCCGTGGCGCCGCCCCACGTCTCGTGACACCGGGCACGCTTCCCCGTCCACTCGCGGGTCGCATCTTTCTTTCTTTCGACGCGAGGAGGCGCTGCGCCGCCGCCACCCGTCATCCCTTCGACGTGAGGAGGCACTGCGCCACCACCATCCGCCACAGGTCTCCGCCGCGCCATCCCTTCGACAACCTCTCACGTCTGGCGACTCCTCGTGGTAGGGATTCCACAGGCCATCATCGCCTCGCTTCACCTCCGCCTTCTCACCGCCGCCCCGTCATCCCATCGCTGCCGCCCCTCTGCGTTGCCTCGTCCCAAGATCCGGTGCGTGGCTTCGCCATCCTTGCATTTCGTTGGAAAGGGATTCTCCTCGATCAGCTAGGTTTCCTTGGAACGTCAATCATAGTCATAGATGCGTCGATTTTGATTTTTGCCAGCCTAGCGTTAAAACTAAGTCGAATCATGGTATGCAGGGAGTCATTGAGGTCACCATACTGAATGATTTGCGTTATCTGATCTTGCTCATTCCATGCTGGATCGATCGCAATGTTTTTTTTCTGATTTCGGCGAGAAATTCAGAATTTGGTCTCTGAACATCTTGTTGTCAGTACAATGTGTATTCAGGCATGTTCATTCAGTTAGAAAAATGCCTTTGTTAAGTTTTTTTTGAAAGAACCCATGTGTAGATTCCTTTGTCCCATTAGGATTTATTATGGATTCGGCTACGGAATACGAATTGGAGTGTTCTATAAATTTGTTTCTGTCATAGGATTTTTGCCGAGAAGTGAAGGAATGCTATTTGGTTGGATGACTCTTCTTTAGATGTTTATATTCTTTTGTCTCCTATATTACTATATAGTCCCCTTGGCTTTCATTACCGTTATTCAGTTACTGGTTGGAGATTTGTGTAACGATTTGCTAGCAGAAGGTAGAAAATGGTTATCTGGTTGAGTTTTAGTAAAGAACTAAATGTCTCCAGGATTTGCTTTGTTTTAGATAATTACTTTGGGAAAAGCATGAAAAAAGGCTCCTGGCCCTTTTTATCCCCTTCTCTTAGATCACCACATGATGCTTTGCCATTGCGGATCTTTTGTGATTTTATTCTTAGTAGTATACATATGATGTTCATGTTCAGCATCTTTCCCACCTCGTTCTTATAATTTGCAGCTACAATGCACGGGGACTACATAGCTTAAGATCGAAAGGTGGATACGAATAGGAGCCGTTGATCACTGCATATGCTATCTTGTAATTTGCAGCTTCAGTGAGATGTATCCCATCCCAGCTGACTAGGATTCTGCTGAGTAGAGACGTCCGTGGTTATCTCCCCTGGCCTGAAAATTTGCTTCCAAACAGCCACAGGGTAATTGTCCCGTGCAGTGAAATCTCCCCTGCGGGTGTGCGGGGATTCAAATTGCCAAAAAAATTCAACGGAGGGGTTTTGTTCCCTGGGTTAATCACCCTTCGGTTCCCAAAGTAGGCCGGTTCAACTCCTCTGCAATTTTTTTTTCTGTTCGGGTATTAGATTTTCCTTGTTGCATATGTTTAGACACTTAGACTGTCCATTTATCTGCTTACAACTTAGTTGCATTGACAAATATAATGCCTAATAATTAATAAATATGAGTACCTTGTGAACTTTGATTGCGAAAAAGGACAATGGTTGGATTCTTACAGTGTTCTTTCTTCTTTGAACCCTTGCATGTACGTAGTTATCTGTTTTATGGCTCAGTTTGTTCATCCAGTAAATGAAGGAACTCTTGTTTATTAGTTTGGAAAATGGTTTGCAAGTTTGGATTGACATTAAGTAAACTTCATGTGTTGCCTGTACAAGACATTTTGCTGTTAACTGAATGATCTTGAATGATATGTGCTGTTAACTGAGTGATCCTTCTATTAACTGAGTTTTTCCTTGTGTTTACTTGCAGTGCTCAGCAACGCATGATTATAGGCACTTGAATTCAAGAGTGTTTCTGATTCAGGTTCATTCAACATTTAGCAGTTTCTGAATGTTTTTCCAATTATTGCTTTGCCTATTAGAACTATTACCTTCATTGTTTGGGTTGTTTTCCTGCTTGTATAAAGAATTTTTTTACCCGTCCTAGATGATGCTCGTTTTAAAAGTGCTTTAGTTAGATTGTATCAGTAGCATTAGTGCACCATCATGTGTCCAAAAGTCTGGTTTGTAGCCAGTTGGCCAGTGGCGACCTCAGATTCCTGTGCAAACACTAGATCAGAGCTTATACTAGGCTGCAGCAATGCCTTCCATAATCATTTACATATTACATATTAGTGTAGACTTATTTTGAACTACTTTTTGTTGTTGCACAACGATGGCCAGGTGGTCAAAATGCACTTTCGGTCACCATTGTTGGAACATATTAGTGTACTCTTATTTTAGTATTGGTAAATTTAGTAACTTATAGTATGAAGTATCGCATTCCTCTTTTTTACTGTGGCAGCAGTCTAGCCATGGTTGGTTTCCTGAAGCTGTCCAGAAAAGTAGTTGAACCAACTATTTTCACCCTGTTTTATAGCAAGTATTGTAGTTTCTTTAAAATAAGTAGTAGGCTCAAGGCATACCTAGAGGCATCAGGCCCATGTTTATTTGTTGGAAATACCCAAGGCCCATGTTTGATGTTGCAATCGCAATCACACCCTCTCAAGGTTAGAGTGGTGAACCCCAGTGATTTTTTCTTATTCATATCGATCTGTTGGTCCTTTCTTATTCATATATATACTGTAGTATTGTTATTGTTTCCTGCTTTTTTTAATTCTAGGAATCACTAAGGGTCTGTTTGGTTTCAATGTGTTATAGTTTAACTCCCATCACATCAATGTTCCCTCAAATGCATGAAGTACTAAATGTAGACTAATTACATGCATGTCGGCATAGATTAGGAGTAATTTACGAGACGAATCTATTAAGCCTAATTAGTCCAAGATTAGAAACTTTTTGTCAAATAAGACGAAAGTGCTACAGTATTTGTTAAACTTTAACTCCTCAAACCAAACGCCCCCTAACTTTGTTGGGTGTGCATCGTCTCTGTTTTAATGATAATGCAAGGTTGGGGTCTTAGGAATTGCTTCTAGTTATACGAGATACTTACTTGAGTACTTGACATACAACCCCAATGACAATTGGCACTGCACTGTCTCCACATGTTTCCTGAACCATCAGTAGATGGTGGAATGGTAGTGTGATGATGTAGCTTTATCATTACAGCTAGCTGTTGGTGAGATATCACCTCGCAGTTCAGAACACTACAACTGTTCTGCGTGTATTCTTGTAACTCGCCATTTCCTTTATGTTACTTGTAGAGGACTTGGCGGAAGCAACACATGATCAGAGAAAAATAAGTTTGTTCCCTTCTTCATCACAAGCATCTGCGAAAACATTCAAGCTCATAGCGAGATTTCGCTCCTACTGACTGTCAATTTTTATATACATGCACCTACTATTTGTCCATTTTTTAATGCTACAGGCATCTGTCTAATATAATATTGGTGTGTATGAACCGGAGGACCATAATTTATTCTTGTGTCAAAGTTTTTGGTCAAGAAATTAGTACCTGTTTTATTTTTTATTATCTGTCTAGATGTGTCAATGGAGATGACTAATATTTTTTATTATCTGTCTAGATGTCCCTGTTCGTTTGGTTGAAAATAAGCGGCTAAAAGTATTGTTGGCTGATTTGTTGTGAGAGAAAAGCACTGTTGACTGGCTGAAAATAAGCGGTTAAAAGTTCAAGCGAACAGGTAGCTTTGTTGGAAGATGATACTAGTACTTGAATAGACCTTCTGAATTAATAGACTAGCTTTGTTTCAGGTTTGAAATATCTATTTATTTGTATGGAAAGACTTGTCCCTGACCTTTTTTTCATGATTTTGTGGATTTTTTTTCTGATTTTTGGAGACATATAGTACCTTGCTTCAGTTGTGAGGTCATTTTTACCAAACGAATTCTTGGATTGTTACAGACTATACTATATAAAACAACAGTAGAAAAACTCATAAAACAGCAGTAGGGAAACTCCCCTGACAGCAGTCTGCCAAACAACAGCAGGGAAATTCTCCCATACGTGGATACCTCCCCGGGGTGGAGGCGGGAATGAGAAATCCAAAAAAATCCACGGCGGGGGCAAACTTTCCGTGGCTAATTTGCCTCTGCTGCCAAAGTAGCCCTACGCGGTCCTCGGGCTCAAGAAGGAGTGCTCCGACACCGTGCTCAAGGTCGCTTACCGGAGGCTCGCCATGGTGAGGAATTCGATTCATGGTTCGCGCCGCCTCTCCGTTCCTGGTTAGAGCTGCTGTATATCGTTGTTGATTTGGCTGTCTAGTACCGAGCGTACCTTTTTTTTTAACTGTCACTGGGGAAGGATTTAAATCCCCCACTTGAATTTCATTCATTGTAGTATTGATGTTTCATTTACATTTCTGAAAATGACTCCATTTCGACACTTCCACAGCTGCCAACAACACAGGGCCACAAAGGTGCCAATGCGTTCCTGAGGAATGGAACCTGGCAGCGAAGAACGGTGTAGGTCCCTAGCAGTTTGGTTAGCTGGCCACTGAATCCCAATAGCAGCCCAGAAAGCAACTGCAAAACCACAGCGGAAGATGATGTGGTGTGCGGATTCCTCCTCGTTGTTACATACTTCACAGAGAGGTGAGTCTACTATGTGCTTGACAACGAGATTTTTGTGGCACTGAATCCTTCCCTGCATAAGAAGGCAGATGAAGAATCTGACTCTCGGAGGGGCCGAGCTCTTCCATGTAAACTCTGAAGCAGGATCATTTTGGCCATTGAAGGATTTGATCAGTCTGTAGACACCTGATGTGTCTAGCTTACCGTAGCCGCGACAAAAAGGTGATAGCCGATAATCTTCCTGATCAGATAGAGTGGTTGCCTGAATTATTTCATTCACGGCGTCTAGATCCTATCTTGCCTGAGGTGACAAGCGCTGTACAAAGGCTCCAGCTAACTGCGACGAGACTGCAACCGAGACCGTGATGTCCTTCTTGATGCAGTGACTGAACAGAAACGGGAGTACCGAGCGTGCCTTGCTGCTGTAGTTGCAATTTGTCTAAAAAAAAGAAAAAGAAAAAGAAACGTTCTACGCGGGTGATTCGAGTTTGCAGGTAGATACATTGGTGCCAAGTTTATGTTTCATCTCTCCCAATTCACTGCCTACTTTGCTGTGCCACTAACTCAATGCTCCGTCTCTAGTAATTACGATTCAGAGATAACACATAGCCATTGCGATCCGGCAGTTATTATCATTCGTTCCAAGTTCTTCCAAGGTGATTTTTTCAAACCAATTTCGTAGGTGAAGTCTTTTTTTTTTGTTATGTGCGTCAAAGTTTTGTACTAATCAGACATATCTGAAATTCTGAATCCCGCATGCCAGACAAATGCTCCTCCTCCAATTTCTTGCAATGGAAAGGATTCCTAATGATTCCGTTATCCAATTTCTTGCAGAAATGGCACCCAGACAAATGCTCCTCCTCCAGTAGCGTGAAGCAGAAGGAAGCCAAGGAGAAGTTCCAAGAGATGCAGCACGCCTATTCTGGTCTCATTCTTCCTTCTCTCAGCATCCTGTACATGCCCCACTGCTCTGTTCCATACTCGCAAACCACACCTCACCTGTTACAACGACTGATCGACAACTAATAAACTGAACACCAGCAAACAGAACCAATCTAGCCTGCTGGTAAACTCATTGCGTGGAGCCCTTGTGCTCCCATCCGATTGTTCTTGTGCAGTACTCTCCGACTTAGATAAATGGTTACTCTACGACATGGGAATATATGAAGATGAGGATGACATCTACATAGGAGTATATGATGATGAAGATGACATCCAGGGACGGATCTAGCGGTGGGGCAGGGGGGGCTCGAGCCCCCCCTACCGCCGCGGATCCTTTAGAACCCCCTGGAGCCCCCCATGAAATTTTCCCCGTATTCTGCTGTGTAGGAGGGGCTCTGAGTAGCCGTCGCGAGGTTGAAGAAGGTGCTATCGCGATTTTGGGCCTTTCTAGCCTTCTCGTCGTAGCAATGAGGCCCAAGTGGCAATTTTGTATTCCAGCCCAGTTCGGCAGTACACAGCACAGCCCACACGGCTAGAAGTAAAGTACCCGGCCTCTCATCCTGTCCTCCCCGGCTCTTTGTTGGTTTCAATATAAAACTAGTGTAAAAATTACTATATTTGTCTTATATAGGGGCATATCGCAGACTTAGAGTGGTTCAACGCTCTTTGTTCAGCCCCCCCTTATATTTTTCCTAGCTCCGTCACTGATGACATCTGTGTAGGAGTATATGACAATGAGGATGACGAGGATAGCGTAAGCATCTCCAACTGAACTGTTCTTTGTTGCATAATTCTGGATATAACAGTAGGGTGATGTTTTCTGCTGTTGTTGCATATGCAGGGGATGGGGGACTTCGTTGCTGCCATGGCCCAGATGATGAACCAGGTGCAGCCGACGGTAAGAACTGATAGCACTATTTGTCCATTATTAGGCCGCCATATTTAGATTTGGTTGTCATACGCACGCGGCTTTAGTATGAAATTCCAGCTAGCACTCATAATTTGTTATTAGAGCTATGCTTACAAGTACAGACACTCGGTTTTACCACTTCCTTTTTGCATAATCCTAGGTGGGGCCACAAATATATGTTTCCTCAACACACTTCAAGCAAAATGTGTTACTCTAAGCAAACCTAACATGTACCGACTTTTCTCATTGTGGTCCCTATTCTTTGTATCATATAGTTTTTTAAATCTTTCTCAGAGATTCATTATTCTTAGCCATGGCAAAAATTACTGGTTTTATGGAGCTATATGCAAACTTCTTTTCATGAAGTCGCAAGGAAATAAGATGTTGAGACCCTTTGTGCGAACATGATCTTTTGTGACCTAAATGTGTCACGGTAATTTTTTTTAGAGGAAATATATGTTAGGGTATTAATATTGCATGCGACCGAGTTCCCAAGGCCATGCTTTGGTTTACCCAAAGCAATGTACACAACCTTTCAATATGTTTGTACTGTTTCATGTTCAAATGTCAGCAGGTTTATGAAAAACGTGCCAAGGCACGATCTCAAACAAAAACTGTCAGCAGGCTTGAAAAAGAAGGAATTGTTATGAAAGCTCTGTATCCTCCATGGTTTTTATTGGATAATAAAAGCTCAACTTTTAGGTGATTTTTTTCAGAAAATAGCTGGAAATCGGCATCATTTTCCTGGACCAGATGTATCCAAAAAATAAATATTAGAATGACAGCACAATAATCTTTGACTGTTGGATTTGTAAACGCAGGAAAGCTTTGAGGAGCTGGAGGAACTTGTGGACATGTTCCAGTCAGATATTGATCCAGGATTCTGCAAGGGACCTACTAAGGGCCGTCAGGTTCAGGGGCAAGCCAAAAGTAGAACATGCTCGACCTCACCTTCAAGGACCGAAAATGGTGACCAGAGGGGTGAATAGGAGCCGAAATTTTTCTTTCAAAACTTTTTGGCCGCTGTCCCAAAATCACCACCAAAAGCGCGAACAAAATACCATGATGTCCACGACCCAACTAGTGAGTGGATATTCCTTAGGAACACAGCGGGACACCACAAACGAGCACGGAACCGGAACTAAACCAAGGGTCGAAAAAGAGATACTCAACTTCTATGGAGAGGAAGTGAGTTCTTAACCCAAAATACCCATGCCAACCGGTGACAAGAGTACTTAGAAAATGTTTCTTGAGATGCTAGAAAGACAAAGCAAAAGACGGATCTCAAAACGAGCACTCGAAGAGCCCAAACATAAATTTTCAGCAGCAGGTCCGGAGGCTCCGTATCCCGGAGGTTCCGCGTTTTTTCCCGGAGGCTCCACGCTTGTCACACTCCAATTAAAGGACAATATAGAGTGCATACATCTTATGTGCGCCCCAGGAATAGTCACACACATAAGCCGATAAATTAACAGAAGTATCATCAGTGTGTACATACATCACGATATTACATCACGTAGTTCTAAACATAACAAGCGGAAAAGTAAATAACAACTCTCAAACGAAGTCTCTGCTCCACAGGGAGGGCCGACTGGTTGACCCAAACCTAGTAATCTTCGGGGAAATCCTCGTAGAAGCTATCATCTGTTACCCATCCGGAATTTTTCTCCAAAAACAAAATAATAACAAGTGTATGAGGATTCATGAGACTCAAAAAGGATAGACACGGTTGACTGCAATTAGCACTTTTAGTAGATCAACATTTTATTATTAATTATCATCAAGTTATGCATAAACTCCCTTTTAACCCACATGATCACCTGATAGAATTAAGGAGAGAAATTGATCATCATTATAATCTCATCATCATCGTCATAAGTCAACCACTTGTCAAGTAACCATTTATTCTGTGAGTTTTCCGGGCTGCTCGTGACCGTGAGCATGGCTATTATAACAGTTTTAACACTCTGCAGAGGTTGTGCATCTTTACCCGTGAGTCGTGTTACCCATATACCCGGGGCCCGTCGACCCTCTAACACTCCCAAGGTGAGCAGGCAGGGTATACTATGAAGCCTTCCATAGGCCTCTTCTAACAAGTTAGGGCCGCGAGGTTTCCTCGGTAGGCAGATATAGAGAACCCCTTTCGATGGCACAACTCCCGCAGGCTATACACATCAGAACAGAGGCAGTTCTATACCCAAAGTGGTAAGGCCCTCTTGCGCCCTTTCGGGTAACCTCTAACAAGCTAGAAAAGATCCTATTACTGAGCTAAAGTCAGAGCCATATAACTCTCACGGTTGCACTGTATGTCCCAGCTTTTGCCCTACAGATAAGTCCTTACGGAGGGTTTAGGGCAAAATGATCAACATCATTTGCACCATCACCCTATAGTTCCACTGTTACCATCATGTTTATCCGTTGGTTCCATTAGTCATAGTGTAGATCATGTTTAGTTAGAGCACTAGCATTCTACCCATGTGCAATAAAACCCATAGGGATCAAGGTACAAGTCATCAAAGACTAGGATGTCCTTATAGTTGAGCAATATTAGACACATGCATAATGAGTAGATTATATAATGAATAGGACATCAAGGTAGGCCCATGCTATACTTGCCTTGGTTCATGAACTGCTGCTGGTCTTACTGCTCCTCGTACGTGTCCAGGTTCCCGAAGTACTCCTCACCGTCTGAACTCGAACAACACGAAGTACAATACGCATTCCAGAACAGACACACAAGCAAAACATGACTACGATTAGAATAGTACACTAATAATAAATAAAACTATATAAAATGTTTACCAAAATCATCTACGTCTCGCTACGATCACAACGATGCGAATTGCACGAAAAACGGAGCTACAACGCACAAGTTACGAGCTATACAAGGTTCCAAAAGCTAGCTATTAAACTAGACTTAATTGAGAAATTCAAAAGCTCCTAACAAGTCTAACAGTAGCACTAATGCGTAGATTATGAAATTATGAACCTAACGCAAGTTGAACGGGTCAAATTGGAGTTAAAATGGCAATTTTATAAGCAAAATAGTGCAGTGGCATTTCTATAAATACTGTAAAGTTTAAATGAATTGAAATAAATAAAAGAAAATCCGTGTTTTGAATCGGCCGAGGACTGCGGGCATAATTATGGGAAAAGGCAGGGTCTCTTTAACAAAAAGACCCTCGAAGGGGTATTAGTGATCTTGAGCCACATGATTTAAAATGAAACGACTCAGATTTGATGGAGGGGAGGAGGGGCGGCGCAGCTCGCCAGAGAAGACGAGCCTATAGCGGTGCTCCATGGCCGGCGATGTGCAGCTCGCCGAAGTAGGCGGCTAGGGCACTACGGGTCTCATCTCGCCAAGCCGAGTGCACTGGAAGAGAGCGGGGGTGAAGGCGAATCCGTCCTAGGCAAAACACAGCCGGAGGACATAGCCAGCGCGGTGGTCACCATGGACGGCGGCGAGAGGCTCGCCGGTGCTCGTGGAAACGGCCCTAGAGGCCACCATCTGACACGGGAGGTGGATGGGGAGAAAAAGGGGAGCGGGGCGAAGCTCACCGAGCGGTAAAACGAAGTCGAGGGCGGCTCGGAGACGACGGCGACGCGGAGGGACAGACGGCTCTCCGGCGACTTGCGGTGTTGCGGATTGTGGCTCTAACGAGCGGAAATGGAGCGGGGAGGGCAGCAAGGGGAGGCGGTGAAGGGGTCCGACTCTCTTTTGAAGGCTAGGCGCAGGACGCGGGGACGCTCCCATGCACGGAGATCGTGGGCGCGGGCGGCTCGGAGGTTGCTCAAGACTGAGCGAGAGAGCGGAGGAGACGATTGGGGAAGAAGGGGCGCTGACAGGCGGGACCGGTGGTCATCGGCAGAGGGGGAAGGGGTGCGGCAGCGGTTTGCCCAACCGCCGAACTGGGCCGGCCTAGGAAGAGGAAGGGGAAGAAGGCGCGCGCGGGCCGGCTCGACGGGAACGGCAGTAGGGCGACTGGGCCACTTGGGCCGGAAGGAGGGAGGGGGAAGGAAAAGAAGTTTTCTTTTTGTAATTTAATTTTCCAAATCCAATTTCAAATGTTTTTGAATCTCTTTTGAACTTTGGATCAAAACCAATCAATACAATAAATAAAATGTGGCAGCATGAGTCCATCAACATGTAGCTAACCTTATGATTGATTTTATTTTCACAAAAATTATTATTTTCAACATTTGAATGTGCACTTAAATACACAAATAAATCATATTTAACTATTTTGAAATTATGAAAAATTTAGGGTGTTACAGCGCTATCCAGAAACAGCAGAACGAGCCAAGAAAGAACGGGTCAAACTTAATCAAAACAACTCAGATTGACTTGAAACTTTGCAGGTAGGTTCTTGGGAGTGTTGAGAAGATATCTTTAAGACATCAACACCCAATTTCAAGCCTATCATGAGAAATCGAAGAAGAACAAAAAAACACTGGTTGTTGAGACCTAGACCAAGAAATCGCCCGATCTGCGAGCTCGTGAGGAATTAGTTGATTTCCTTCGGTGGAAAGGCTCAACTCACGTCATAACTTAAATCAATACAACAAGAACGAACCAAAATGGTCTAGAAATAAAGAATCGGCTCAAGAACGAGAGGGGGAAGAAGAACGCGAAGAACACATCAAGAACACACGAACTGATTCAAACTCCGAACACCGGAGGACACGAGGTGGTTAGGGCCACCATTCTCTCAAAGATTCATGGTTCTTACACTAATCGGTGGATTAGTGGACCTCTCTCACACAAGCACCTAGAGGAGGGGAAACCCTAAAGGAGAAAATGAAAATGGAGGAGGTGGAGGAGGTGAGGGAGATGGGGGCTCCCTCATCCTATTTAACAGGGCTATTACACAATCCCAGTTTTGCCTCTGGATACAAATGAGTCAAACCACTTAGCCTAAGGGCACTATGGTCCAACCCGGTGTCATCTTCATCCGACGGCCACCGCGCCTCCTCACCAGTAGCTTTGCCTCGACGCGAACTACCTGATGCCACCACGTGCCGCCCATTTCTCTTCGGAACCTCCGCCCGGTTTTGAGGCTCAAACCCGTAAACCCGCCATCGATGGTTTTGAGGCCCAAACCACCAAACCCGTTCGCGAGTAGCGTACTCCACAGGCGTCCCCCGGCGCTCGACACATGTCACCGCCATCCTTGACCAGCCGCATGCCAAGTCCTCTGAGCCTCAAGTGTCTCATGTCTTCTTGCACTTGTCGATGTCTCAAGTGTCAGCCTCCATGGCTAGTCACCCAGCCTCTGGGTCTCTCGGTCCAAGTCTCACGTCCGTCCTTCACCGCTCCCGGTCTGTCGGCACGGCATGTCCTCCTTGACCTTCTCCTCACCGTCAACCACCGCCTCCGAGCTCCACACCTGCACAACACAAGCCAAGAGACATGTCGCATACATAGCTTTCACCATGGAGGTTAGTCACCACTCAACCAACTTCATGGATCACATTGATAATCACTCATCACAAAACGAACACACAAGGGTACTTATCAACCTTGTGTTCGCAATCTCCCCCTTGATGAGTGCATTGTCAACACCAATACACGAACAGCTTGAGCAAAAGAAAAAGAAGAAGAAGAGAAAACAAAGAGCTCAACCAAATGACCAAAAGCCAAACAAAAGCCAAAACTAGGTCATTTTAAATGAGCAAAACTTGGTCCCCAAAGACATAGGCAACGGCTCGACGCAACCAAGTAAAACATAGCTAGTCCTTAAGAAGAGGCAACGGGCTCAACACCACCAGCAAAGCTCGAAAAGCCAAAAAACTGCTAGACCCTCCAGAAGAGGCAAAGGCTCAACACATCTAGCAATCAAAAGCCACTCAAGTGCAACTCCCCCTGAACAAATGCAATCTCACTCAAATAAATGCATATCTCTCAACTTTAGGTGGAATTGACAACTTCTCCCCTTGTTGACAACGTGAGTGTTTGTGACATAGTGAGTGTGAAAACTTCTCCCCCTTGTTGACATATGCACTTATCAAGTTAGAGCTCAAGGATTGCAACTCCCCCTCAAAACATGCTATGAATGCAGAAATGCACAAATGCAGAAGCTTCAAAATTATAGCAAGTAGATTGAAAAGATGCTCTAGCTGATGTTGTCATGTATACATATCAACAAATACAGGTGCTAACAAATGCTCAAAGTGATCAAATGAGACGAACAATGACATTGTAGCAAGTTTGATCAAGTTTGAGCAATTTAAAAGAGGGTTCACCACCAAAAGAGCACATATCAAATATAGACAGGAGATCAACCTTGTGCTACACATGTATGCAAAGTAAACTACCCCAAATAAAGTTCACACATCATGTCATGAGACAAACTTGTGATTTGATCAAATTTTCTGATATTGAATTTTATCGGAGTTATGCAGCTTATCACAAAAGTTTGTCAAACAAATGTGTGTGGGAGGTTATCGATGCCATCAAAACCTGACTTATCGATCATGTCAAGCCTATGCCAAAAGCAATCAGAAGCTTAAGACAGTGATCTCGGTATCCATTACAGAGCTCAAGTTCACCCTTAAGTGCAATAGGGAGCTGTCTCGATACTCTGACATGGGACAACAAAGACTCATCCCGATCTTTTCATACCTTGTTTTTTAAGTTTTAGCACAAATTCAAGTTTCTCAAGCAAGTGTATAACTCAATGTATGAGCCGTAGCAACTAAGCATATATATGAAGCAAAAAGGGTTCTCGACACACCTATACATGCCAGTTGCCACAAGTAGTGGTGAACATGTTTCAAGTTTCTTCAAGTGTTATTCAAGTTCACAATTGAAAAAGGCATTTTTAGCTCATATCAAGAGATCAAAGTGAGCCTAAGCAAAGTACATCATGTATATCCATAACATCCCCAACAAGAGCATAGTGTCAATCTAGCTACTATAAGGATGAAGCTCAAGATGCAATATGATACATGATGATATGATATGCAAATATGATACAAAAGCAAAAGCAAAAGCAAAAGCTAAACTACAAAGAAAACCAAAGACGTATGTACAAGAACTAAAAACTTCCCTCCTCTAAAAAGGGAAACAAACGCCAAGCTCCTCTCGCAAGCGAGTAAACTGGGCTTGGTCAAGGGTTTTGGTCAAGATATCTGCGAGCTGGTTGTGGGTGTCAACATGAATAAGGTCAATGTCCCCTTTCTCATAGTGGTCTCGCAAGAAGTGAAAACGGATCTCTATGTGCTTGGTTTTAGAGTGGAGAACATGGTTTTTGGCTACACATATCGCACTGGTGCTATCACACAACAAAGGCACTCACCTAAACTCTAAGCCATATTCTCAGAAAGTAGCAACCATCCAAAGCAACTGGGAACAGCAAGCAGCAGCAACAACATACTCAGCTTCTTTGGTGGATTGGGCTACAGTGGACTGCTTGCGAGAGGACCAAGACACAAGTGAAGACCCAAGAAACTGACAAGTCCCAGAAGTGGACTTTCTCTCAACACGACAGCCAGCTCAAGAGATCCTTGGTGTACTTGCCTTGATGCACAAACGTTCCCTCATGTGTTTGCTTGATTTGTAGCCCAAGAAAGAATGTCAATTCACCCATCATGCTCATCTCGAATTCCCTACTCAGTCTCAGAAAACTTTACAACAAGAGCGTGAGAGGAGCCACCAAAAATGATATCATCCACGTAAATCTGAACCAACAAAGTGTCAGTGCCTTGCTTGAGGAGAAACAAAGTTTTATCTACGGAACACATATAAGCCCTTAGCTAGCAAGAAAGCTTTTAAACTCTCATACCAGGCTCTCGGGACTTGTTTCAACCCATACAAGGCTTTGTGGAGTTTGTAAACATGGTTGGGATACTTGAGATTTTCAAAGCCAGAGGGTTGCCTCACATACACTTCTTTCTCTATGTACCCATTCAAGAAGGCACTCTTCACATCCATCTAATACAGCTTGAACCCTTTTGAAGCTGCATAAGCCAAGAGCATCCTTATAGCCTCGATATGGGCCATAGGAGCAAAGGTTTCTTCAAAGTCTACTCCCTCTTTCTGACAAAACCCCTGAGCCACTAGCCTAGCCTTGTTCCTTACCACCACTTCATCCTCACTTTGCTTGTTCTTGAAAACCCATTCTATACCTATGGAGTGACACTCAGGTGGAGGTGGAATTAAGACCCACACTTCATTCCGCTCAAAGTTTTGTAACTCCTCGTGCATAGCATTAACCAAATCGGAATTAGAAAGTGTGTGTCCAACATTTTGTGGCTCGAAATTAGAGACAAAAGTAGAGTGAGCAAAATGTGAGATTTCATGACCTTGAGCGTGTAACACGCTGACTGATGTCACCGATCATGGTTTGAGGCGAGTGACGACGCTAGATGTGCCAAGGTGCTTCTCTCAAAGATGTCACCTCCCCCTCAACAGTAGTTGAGGCCTCCTCGGGTGCAGCTGGAGCAAGCTGAGGAGGCGGCTCACATGGACCCTAAGTAGTGGAAGAAGATGGGTCAGGTCCATGAGCTGAAGTAGTCATCGCAGACTCGACTGGAGTAGCCGAAGAGATCGGCTCGACATCTCCCAAATCATCATCTTCCTCATTCTCCTCAACAAAGATGCTCTCACCAGTCTCCTTATCACCTGCACTTTCAAAGACAGGAGCAGAACAAGGCATGGTCTTGTCGAAAGTGACTTCACAAGTCTCTACGACTCGGTTAGTTTTAAGATTAAGTACTCGATATGCATGAGAATGTGAAGCATAACCAAGAAAGACACCATTTGAGGATCGAGACTAAAATTTATCTAAATTACCTTATTTGAGGATGAAGCACCTACATCCAAACACTCGAAAGTGGCTCACCTTGGGTAGTCGACCGAATTGCAGATCATAATAATTTTTCTTCATGAAGGCTCGAAGAAAGATGCGATTAGAAACATGACATGCGATGTTGATCGCTTCGGCCCAATATCTCCTAGGAGTCCTATACTCATCGAGCATCGTCCTGGCCATCTCAACAAGGATCCGATTCTTGCACTCAACAACACCGTTCTGCTGAGGGACATAAGGCGAGGAGAACTGGTGCTCAAGACCCAAAGAAGAACGGAAGGAATCAAACTGAGAGTTCTTAAATTTTGTGCCATTGTCACTACGTATAGCTCTCATGGCATTCTTTGGCAACTTAGTCTGTAACCGAAGAATCAAATCTCGAGCATAAGAAAAAGCCTCATCCTTACCCTCCATGAAGAACTCCCAAGAGTAGCGAGAAAAATCATCCACGATCACTAGAACGTACCACTTTCCTCCCTCAGACTGAACCCGAGCTGGACCAATAGTGTCCATATGGAGTAGCTCACCGGGTCCCTTTGTCATGACCTGAGTCACAGGAGGGTGAGAAGCGGCAACCACCTTCCCATGACGACAAGGGTGACACATCAAATCCTTCTCAAATCTCAACTTTGAGCAATCCTCAGATTAGATAAGTGAGCTCAACCTAGCTAGTAAGTCAAAGCTCAAGTGACCAAGTCTCCTATGCCACTTCCAAAGCTTAGAGGAGGATCCAGTCACCAAACATCAAGAAGAGCCAAAGGAGTGAGAAAAATCAACTCGAAAGACATGGCCAAAAGGAACAATCTGGCAAACAAGATTTCCCTGAGAGTCAAGAACTCGAGACAGGCCAGTCTTAAAGCGCACTTCAAAGCCATCTTGAAGGAGTTGCGAAACTGAAAGCAAATTGAAATGCAAATTCAAAACCAAAGCAACATCTTTCAAGACAAAACTCTCGTTGACCCGAATGGTCCCACGAGAAAGCACCTTACCTTTGCTATTGTCCCCGAATGTGATGTACTCCTTACATTGCATGGGGTCGAGGCTGGAGAACCATTTTTTCTGGTCATGTGGCGTGAACAGCCGGAATCAATGAGCCACGTGTTCTCCAGGCCTCCATCCTGCATCAATAGAAGGACATGGGATGAGCAAATGGTGCAACACTAGGGTTAGTAAACTGTGAAGGATACCAGTGTTAGCTCATTTGCCCTGAAAAAGTGTTAGGAAAAACACCAAACATGCCATGTCCCATTTGAGGAAAGCGGGCACCACATGGGGAAAAACGTGGTCTGCTAGAGCTGTAGGACTGAAAGCCACTACCACGAGGTCCAAAGTCATATTGATCACGACCTAAACCACATCGGGCACGACCACCATGACCATCGCGTGGTCTCACAACCTAAGGCCTAGCACCTTGAGGCATTGCCCCTCGAGGCCTAGCATTGCGCCTCTGAACAGGCAGCAAATGTACGCCATGGAGCAGGCGGTACATGTTTCGGTTGTTCAACTCGTACTCTCGCCGCTCATCTCTCTTCCTCCTAAAGCAAAACTCAACAAGATGACCATGCCTATGGCAATAATCACAGTGATACCTTACCTCTCTCTTGGGTGGTTGTTAGCTCACTTTCTTGTGGGTATGTGTCACTCTTGGTAGCTTTTTGGCTTTAGGAAGGGGATCCTCAGAGATGTTCGGTAGAGTGTCAAGTGGGTTACTGAGATGGTTCAATTCTGGAATCCAAACTTGTTTCTGGGGTGGAGCTCTTGGAGGTTCTTCAAACACTCCATCTTTCACAGTGGGTTCGGTAGGCTTAGGTGGATTGATCTTGATCAATTTAGGAGTAGTGGAAGATTTCTTACTTGGGCTCAAACCACTGAACTCACCAACTTTGCCATAGACATTTTCACCCTTCCCACCTAGAGCAAAGCCTACTCCTGATGTCCCAGTTCTCTGCCTGAACTGGCTCATCATTATGCCCAACTGTGGCTCACTATAAGACACCCAATTCAAGATGGACCGATGGTATGTGTTGTTTTTCTCAGATCTCATCTTGTCGTGCCTACAAGACTCAAGCTACAACACCAAGCTCTCACAACATGCACACTCAACAACGTGCTATCTGAACTGGCCTTCTCAAGAGCAAGGATCTTGGTATTCTTCTTTGCCAGCTCAGATTGCAAGCCTGTACAAGACTTGCATGCACCCAACAAGCTAGACCTAGCCTTCAACTCATTGTTCCCATCTAGCAAGACAGCATACTTAGATTGCAGCTCAGAAAAGTTGGTCATATGAACAGCACATTCATCACACTCAACCTCGTCAGACACATGAACGACAAGCTTCTTAGCTTTCTCAAGCTCTTTCTCCACAACTTCGAGCTTGTCCTTAAACTCTTTCCTCTCATGAGCAGCACGTTTTAATAGCTTATCTTGACTCATCAAAGTATCGATCATGATATCAAGCTCGGCAATAAGAGCGTCGACGAAGGGTTTTACCTCAGTAGAGTCATCATCACCGGGAAGCACGTCCTTGTTGGGCTTCACCCCTTCATCCACGGCCATGGTGCAGTAGCCTACGTGGATGGACTTGGCGATGAAGCAAAGCCCGGTCAACTTGTCCTCACGCCTCTTCTCGGACTCATCATCGCTCGAGGGAGAAGAAGACCGGTCATCGTCGGTGTCATTGTCGAGGTCGCTGAGGGAGGCGAGGAAGGCACGCTCTTGGGCCTTGGCCTTCTTGAAGTACTTCTTTTTCAGTGCCTCCTTGTTGAATCCTCCCTTCGACTTGTGCTTGGAGGTGTCCTCGCGCTTGTCCTTGCACTTGCTGGAGTCGTACTTGTCGAAGGAGTGCTTATTCTTCTTGGGACAATGGGCGACGAAGTGGTCGGGATCTCCACAGCTGTAGCATCCTTCCTTCGGACCTCCACCACGCTGGTGATTCAAGTGGTTGTTGTGAAACCGCGAGAACTGGCTGATGATCAACGCCAGCTCGTCGTCCCCAAGACTCTCCATCTGCTTCTCTGTGACAAACACCAAAGAAGACAAGGCAAAAGACACCTATGAAGAGTTAGCCAAAGAACTTGAGCCGTTACCTGAGATCAAAGCCATAGTCGGTGCAAAGGGATTCTTGAGCTTGGCTTGGGTCTGATAGTCGATCTCGGTGGACTTGAACTTGCTGAAAAGCTCATCCAAGGTGAGGGTCTCATACCCTGAAGACTCAATGATGGCAGTCACCTTCACATCCCATACCTTCTGATCTAAGGCATATAGAAGTTTGAGTCCTCTCTCATGATCGTTATAAGGTAACTGTGCCTTGTTTGCTCTCATCTTGTTGATGATGGTCTGAAAGCGAGAAAACATGGCATCGATGGACTCACCATCAAGCTGAGTGAAGTTCTCGTACTCCCTCTTGTACGTCTCGTAGAGTCTGGTTTTGACCTGTGCAGTCCTCTCGTGATAGCTCTGAAGCCTCACCCAGATCTCCTGAGCAATAGTACAATCGAAGACTCTCTCGAACTCCTAAAGCGAAAGACTCGAGAAAAGAACTGCGTGAGCTCTGCTATTAGCATTGTGCCAATCTTTTTGATCTTATGTGACATGAGCACGGGGTTCAAGCACAACGTAAGTAGCATCCTCGCAAATCTCTCAAACAAGTCAATCAATCCCTTGGAGATGCACGGACATGCGGATCTTCCAATAGGGATAATTTGTTCCATCGAAGAATGGTGGTTTGCCAGAATCATGCTCCATGTCGCCTTCATGGATCACGGACCGATTAAGGTGGAATGATCCTTAACCAGCTCCGATACCAATTGAAGGACCGAAAATGGCGACTAGAGGGGGGTGAATGGGAGCCAAAAATTTTCTTTCAAACCTTTTTGGTTGTTGTCCCAAAATCACCACCAAAAACACAAATAAAATACCATGATGTCCATGACTCAACTAGTGAGTGGATGTTCCTTAGGAACACAGTGGGACACCATAAACGAACACAGTGGGACACCATAAACGAGCACGGAACAAGAACTAAACTGGTGACAAGAGTACTTAGAAAATGTTCCTTGAGATGCTAGAAAGACAAAGCAACAGACGGATCTTAAAATGAGCACTCGAAGAGCCCAAACATAAATTTTCAGCAGCAGGTCCAGAGGCTCCGCGTTTTTCCCCGGAGGCTCACATCCCAGAGGTTCCACGTTTTTTCCCGGAGGCTCCGCGCTGTCCAGAAATAGCAGCACGAGCCGAGGAAGAACGGGTCAAAACTCGATCAAAAGAACTCGGATTGACTTAAAACTTTACAGGTAGGTTCTTAGGAGTATTGAGAAGATGTATTCAAGACATCAACACCCAATTTCAAGCCTATCACGAGAAATTGAAGAAGAATGAAAAACACCGGTTCTTGAGACCTAGACCAAGAAATCGCCCGATCTACGAGCTCGTGAGGAATTAGTTGATTTCCTTCAGTGGAAAGGCTCAACTCACGTCATAGCTCAAATCAATACAACAAGAATGAACCAAAATGGTCTAGAAACGAAGAATCGGCTCAAGAATGAGAGGGGGAAGAAGAAGAACGCGAAGAACACATCAATAACACACGAATTGATTCAAACTCCAAACACCGGAGGAGACGAGGTGGTTAGGGCCACCATTCCCTCAAAGATTCATGGTTCTTACACTAATCGGTGGATTAGTGGACCTCTCTCACACAAGCACCTAGAGGAGGGAAAACCCTAAAGGAGAAAATGAAAATGGAGGAGGTGAGGGAGATGGGGGCTCCCTCATCATATTTAACAGGGCTATTACACAATCCTAGTTTTGCCCCTGGATACAAATGAGTCAAACCACTTAACCTAAGGGCGCTATGGTCCAACCCGGTGTCATCTTCATCCAATAGCCACCGCGCCTCCTCACCGGTAGCTTCGCCTCGACGCGAACTACCTGATGCCACCACGTGCCGTCCGTTTCTCCTCGGAACCTCCGCCCAGGTTTTGAGGCTCAAACCCGTAAACCCGCCATCGACGGTTTTGAGACCTAAACCACCAAACCCGTTCACGAGTAGCATACTCCACACGCGTCCCCCGGCGCTCGACACATGTCACCGCCGTCCGCGACCAGCCGGCACGCCAAGTCCTCTGAGCCTCGCTTGACTCGCACGTCCGCCGTCTTGACTCGGTCAACACCATCACTCCCACGTCTTCTTGCACTTGTCGATGTCCCAAGTGTCGGCCTCCACGGCTAATCACCCGGCCTCTGGGTCCCTCGGTCCAAGCCTCACGTCCGTCCTTTACCGCTCCTAGTCCGTCGGCATGGCACGTCCTCCTTGACCTTCTCCTCGTCGTCGACCACTGCCTCCGAGCTCCACACCTGCACAATACAAGCTAAGAGACATGTCGCACACATAGCTTTCGCATGGAGGTTAGTCACCACTCAACGTACTTCGTGGATCACATTGACAATCACTCATCACAAAATGAACACACAAGGGTACTTGTCAACCTTGTGTTCGCACACCTTCATCATCACCGTCCCTTCCTCCTACTACTATAGTAAAGGAGGCAGAGGTGCCATCATGTATTGACATTAATAAGCCGGGTTCATCAGCAATGGACTCAGGGAAGCCTCCCAGACCTGTTGAAGGTGGTGCAAGTCAGATCCAGGCTGGGTTTTGTTTTGGGGTAAGTGCGCTTGTCAGTATCAATTTACTCTGCTCGATAGTGATGCAACATGGCAGGGGCCGTAGTTATTTACTGCATCTGATCATGTTTCTTAGAGTCTGTTTGGTTAGAGGTGTTAAAGTTTAACAAACACTGTAGCACTTTCGTCTTATTTGACAAAAAGTTTTCAATTTTGGACTAATTAAGCTTAAAAGATTCGTCTCGTAAATTACTCCTAATCAGTGCCGACATGCATGCAATTAGTCTACATTTAGTACTCCATGCATTTGTCGCAACATTTATCTGATTACAATGTGCTTCTGACGACAGTCATACAATGGACCATGCATCCAAACCATGTAAGGCCAGTCTCAATGCCAATTTCATGTCCTAGTTTTCAACACATTTATATTTTAGAAACAGTGCAGAAGAGTTTCATCCCCATGAAACTCTCTCTACTCCTATGAAACTCTTATCATCTCTCTCTTCATTAACACGGTGCCATGTCAGCATATTTAATGCCCATGAAACTCCATGAAATCTCCATTGAGACTGGCCTAAGAAAATGTGACGTAGGAGATTGTTATATAAAAGGTGACTTTTGTGACTGCTTTGACGTTTTGTTTTAAGCTTTCCTTTTTTGTGGAAATTGGAAAAATGATTGTGGTGCTACGTGAGTGCCTTTTTCTCATCATAATTTCGGGTACCTGTAGATTCTCTAGAGAAGTATTAAGTCCCTAGGTGTTATGAAAAGAATTCGGCAGCTCTGTAAAAGATAGCTACAGTGCTAGTCCTTAAGTGCTGATAGTATGAACATATGTGCTCACATCATTTGTTTGTGGCCTTGGATATTGCTCTCACTGTTATTGCTTCCTACGTTGCCTGCTAATGGGTTAAAACCCACCCATCCAACCCAACCCATAACAAGTTAACTCTCTTCTTCAACCTACCCCATCCCATATTTTTATAGTTTTAACCAACCCATTCCAACACACAAACTAATTGAACCCGCGGGTTTGTTATAAGAACCCATGGAAAGTTTGCATAGAACATATGGGTTCACATTAAAAGTCAGACCCCTGAATTTAAAATCTCGCTTTCACATTATAAAATTTTATGCAAATTGACTAGAATTTGTTGCAGATAATTTAATGCAACAAGTAGCTATTTCATGCCAATTAGCACATCAAATTCTGCATGTGGGCCCTACATCAAAGCCGGACCCTAGAAATAAAAGCTCATGTTCACATCTTAAAATTTAACAAATTTGATTGAAATTTGTTAAATAGGATTCAAAATGTTACGAAGCTAATCTATGCTAGTTAGCACAACAAGATCTGCAAGTGGGCCCCACATCAGAAGCCAGACCCTAGAAATAAAAGCTCGCATTTACACCTTAAAATTTTAATGAAATTGATTGAAATTTATTAGATAAGATTCAAAATGTCATAAAGCTACTATGTACTTAGGTTGTGTTTGGTTTGCTGGATATCCTTGAATGGGAGATAGCGTCCATAGACAAGCGTTGTTTGGTTCGCGAGCGAGCTAGATATGGATATCCTTAACACAGAATATTCTCTCATATGCTGGATATCCCTGCCACAAAAAAATTGCCTGGCGAGCTCATCCATGTTTTCTAATCTTTATCATTTGTAAATAATTAAGGATTATTAGTATGTTATATTATTGCTTAGTAATTATGATGTCAAGATTAAATTTGACAGGTGCTAATATGTTAATTAGTGCATGTTTTGTGTGCTAATTATGATAATAATGGTGCTAATTAACACATTTTATTTGTAATTAGCGATTATCATGACAAAATTAGTGTTAGTGTATAATATTTAGTGTATAATTAGTTGTTATTCTTAAATAATATAAATAAAATTAGTCAAGTATTCTCATCCATCTAACCAAACAAAAAAAATGGCTCGCCCTACCTATCCAACCAAATAGACAACATGGATATACATCTCTTAAATCCATGGATGTCCATATCTCATCCACTTTTGTCCTCAAACCAAACACACCCTAGTATGCTAAGATAACATGTGTGCCCCACCTCAACTTAACATACTGACTACCATATATGTTACACTCAATTACTAAACTCATTATATATATATATATATATATATATATATATATATATATATATATATATATATATATATATATAGCTAGCTACAAAATAAATTATTTTGTAGCCACCTCTATTTACGATAATTTTATATACTAATTTACGACAATGTCAGTATATATTTACGATAGTTGAATTACTATAACATATGGGAATAATTACCATAATGTTATAATAAATCACATAGTAAAGAGTTACTATAATCTTGTAAATTAGCATAGCAATTATCGTAACTCCAAACTGTAGCCAGCTATAGGGTAGTAGTTCTATATATATATATATATATATATATATATATATATATATATATATATATATATATATATATATATATATATATATATATATATATATATATATATATATATATATATATATATACCACTACAGGGATGCTAAGGGATACAAACCGAGGGACACAGACTCAACTTCAAAATTCAAATTTAAAATTCACGAGTTACTATTCATGTCACTATTTAAAATGCTGTGTACTATTCAAATTCGGGAATATGAACAGTGCACCCGAGAGTGACTCACGCAGGCACTCAACTACTTTACTATTCAATCACTATTCAAGCACTATGCGTCTTTGGAATTATTAGAATATTTTATTATTCACAGCAGCCGGTGGATGCAGAATGAATTAAAATATATTAAATGGACTATTTGACGAAAGCGATGTGCGTGATTATTATTTACGTGATTAGTGAATATGCAAATTATGTGCGCGTGTGATTCACAGGATCTTTGCAGGCTTTCGGGACCAAAGATTCAGCCGAAAGTGAGACTTATGCTTGTGTCACTCCTACTCGATACTCACCGTATGCATCACTAGCTCACTTCAGAACCGGGCTAACCAGGTCTTCTCCCTCGCTATCCCCAGCCACAATCACACAGGACTCAGGCTCTATCGTCTCCCCAGACAGTTTCACCCGAAGGGAACACTTCTCTACGCAAACAAGGTTCTCTACAAATGCCACTATCAGGGCTAACACGAGAACAACACACGCAGAGGTTCTCCTCTAGTGTCCCTAGCATAGAGACATCGCCCCATATGAATGAGCTTAAAGGAAAACAAGGATTAAAATAGGAAAGTTTAATTCATTTTCATAGAGCAAGCTTACATACGGCTTTCCCTTTCGGGAAACCCTAAGCACCTACCACAAACCTTAGAGATTACCTTACAAGCTTAGAAAGATCACGCAGACTTCCTTTATTCTCTAATTTACAACACTGGTGGAGTAGCACTAATTAAGTGGCTATTTTACAGGCGGTGGATGATCTTCAGAGAGTCTCTGAGATCATGTCTTTATTGTGTATAGTGGAGTGGGTGTGGTGGTCTTCTGATGCTCTCCCTCCGATTGTTGGATCGATTCTGAGGTGTGTGTTCTCAATGCCACTGCCGGGCTTCTGCTTTTAAAGAGGGAGAGGAGCCTTCTGGATTGCCTTCGAGCTTATCTTCTGGCGTCCTTCATGCTTATCTGCTGGATTGCCTTCTGGCAAAGTCTTCAATTATCGTCTTTTACTGTTGCTTGGACAGCTGGACGGTGAGCTGTCTCTAATAATTGTCCTGGCTACAGTAGCATCACTGTATATTCCTTTTGCGATGTCCTCTGACAGGCATTATCTTCATGCGATGCTTTGAGTTAGTCTTCCACGCCTGAATGATTGATCCAACATCAACTCATGGGTTCAACCACTCAGGCCCACACACACACAAGAACCCGACCTAATTTTCTATTAAACCCAACCTGCAAAGTAAATCAACCCATTTCCACTCATCCAAAGTGCACCTATTTGAGAACCCAACCTATTAAACCCATTTCAATCCAACCCATTAGCAGGCCAATGTTATGAGATATATTATTTTGCCCTTGTGCATTTGGTATTTTTAAGGTTTATGAATAAACAGAAATTCAGCATGGCTGCTTGTATTTTTATCGATAACCTTTTGGTTTATCTTTTTTTTTCATTTCCCAAGCTATATATATACACACGCACACGGTAAATGTGGTAGTGTAAATCCCTTTTTTACCTTTTCTAAGTTTGACTCATAAGTGACATTCATACCGCATGGATTTTCATTAGTCGTGCATATAGATGCAAAGAGGATTAGGTGGGACCTTCTATTATGCTTTTCAGGTGACAATGAATCGCTCCGGTGGCACCATGGAGACTCCAGAAACTTCTTCTCTTGGTGCCATGGGCCCCCTTCTGAGAAAGCTCGATTTACTGCTGGCTCCCAAGTACACACTCCGGAGGTCAGTGAAGCACGCAATCCAGCTCCTCAAGGAGGATCTGGAAGATATAAACGACGCCCTCGTGGAGCAGTCGATGGTGGATTGCCCCAACAATAAGGGGAAATACTGGATGCATGAGGTGCGTGAGCTCTCGTATGACGTTGAGGATGCCATTGACGCCCTGATGTTGCCACAAACCGCCGCCGATAGGAAGGTGAGGGTGAGGCCAGTCCATGGCCACAGGGTTGGCCGACTTAAGATTAAAGGGCTTCACAATATGCTTAAGCCGTTGACTAGGATCGCCCGGGTCACAGAGCTCAGGACTCTGCTGTGGGAGGCGAGCGAACGGCACCAAAGGTACGAGCTCGACGTCTGCATCTCCAGTCCTAGCTTTCTATTCTCCGGGCGTAGCAGCAGGATTCCAGTGGCTCGTGAAGTTGTTGGCAATCTTGTTGGTATCGACGCCCCGAGGAATGAACTTACAGTGTGGCTCACTGCCCGAGCAGAGCAGCTGAAAGTGTTATGCATTGTTGGGCCAGCAGGGGTCGGCAAAACCACCCTTGCTAAAGAACTGTACCGTGAACTGGGGAGTCAATTTGAGTGTAGGGCTTTTGTCCGGGTGTCACGGACGCCTCACGTGAGCAGACTTCTTTTGGGAATACTCTCTCAAATTCAGCGACCCAAACAAAATTCTGATGCCTGCTCAGTACCAAATATCATTGATGAAATAAGGAAGCATCTCCAAGATAAAAGGTACGATTTTTGCTCCCTGGACTACAACTAACTATTAGCTCCAGAGGTTACTTAGGAGACGCCAAATTTGAATTTAGACACCTGTATTTGAGTATTTGTATAGGAAACAACATGTTTGGCTATTTCTAAAAACTACTACATATTCTTCATTGTGTAATACATACTTGGCAATTTACAGTCAAGATAGTGTTTTGACACATCATACACCTCGTACAAGTTTTCATGATCTACTTGTCTAAAAAGTACAACTTTACATACTAAACTATTTCTCAGGTATTTTATTGTGATCGATGGTTTATGGGAAGCACGAGTATGGGATATCATCAAGAGTGCTTTTCCAAAGGGTCATAATTGCAGCAGAATCATGATAACTTGCGAAGTTAAAGATGTAGCTACCAAATTCTGTAGCTCAGCACATGGTACCCTGGGGCGACTCGCCGGGCGCCCCAGCGAAGCCTCCAGATCCCGTCGGCCCCCCACCGGCGGCCTCCTTCGCCAGTCCGGCGACCTGCTCGACGCCCGCTGCAGCTCTGGCGGCCTCCTGCGCCAACCGGCAACCTGCTCGTTGCCCGCTGCAACTCCGGTGGTCCCTGTCGGTCACCTACCGGCGACCCCCTTCGCCAGTCCGATGACCTATTGCTCGGCGCCCGCTGCAGCTCCGGCGAACCTCGCTAGTCCGGCAGCTTTCTACTTGGCGCCCACTGCAGCTCCGACCTCGGTGCAGTCGCGACAGGATCGGGCAGAGGATGGGGAGCGGGATCTGGAAGGTGGACGCCGCTCCTGCTCGGTGCCGGACGTACTGGCGAAGCCTGCAGCTCCGACGGCTCCCACGATATCGGACGCGCATCAGGCTCCCGTTTCCGAGGAGCAGGACATTGACTTGTTCTCTGGTCGAGGGCCAGCTTTCGTACCCTCGAGGTTTGAAGCGGGCTCGGAGCCCGTGGTTCCTTCGCCTAGAAGTATCCGTCTGTGAGCCTCCCTTCCTGCCCGTTGGGGCACGTCTTTTTAGGAGGGGAGCGAGAACGGTGCGGTAGTGGGTGGCGTGGTGCGACGGTTTAGGAATGGGCGGTGGACATGTGTCCTGATACATGGGTTTCGAGGGAGCGGTTAGGTAGGAGCATTGAATGCGGAAACTGTTCCTACCTTTTCGCCGGATCCGTCAGTTGCCCTTCCGCTGGGGTATAAGTATGGAGCCCAGGGTTCCGCGTGCCTCTCACCAGCCCTTTGCGATTGCCCTTTCCTTCCTTCCCCCTCATCAGCCGCTCTCTGCCACCACCGTCATCTCCTTCCCCGTTGCCACCGTAAGCCGATCTTCGACGCTCATGGCGGGCAAGAGTCAAGTTCTCCCCTCGGACGCGTGGGTCCGTTCTTCGGTAACAGAGAGGAAGCTGGAGGACCTGGTTCGCGATGGTCTCCTGTGACCGAGGGTGAGTCGGAGCCAGCCGGAGTGGAGGGTTCCACCGTCCAGCCACGTGGTGAGCTTCATTGCCTTCCACGAGAGGGGGCTCAGGATGCCGCCGAGCCGGTTCATGCTAGCGCTCCTGCATTACTACAAGGTGGAGCTCCATCACCTTGCCCCCAACTCCGTCTCATAGGTCGCCATCTTTGCGGCAGTCTGCGAGGGGTACTTGGGGATGGAGCCCCATTGGAATCTGTGGCTCCACCTCTTCAAGGTGGAGCACTTTTCCAAGAAGGCAGGCGAGAAGGGAGTGCGGCGTGCGGTGCATGCCGGTAGCTGCACCCTTCAAGTCCGGGTGGGTCGACGCGAGCTCTACATCCCGGCGTAGCTCATCTCATCGAACAGTGGATGACATGACGGGTGGTTCTACCTGCGCAACGACAACGACCGCCTGCCGAAGTTCTCTGGCTGGGTCCTGATGTCGCGCGAGAACAACTGGTCATACGGTGTCGTTGAGGAAGAGAAACCGAGGCTGCAGCCGCTCCTCGACGCGCTGAGTAGACTCCGTCAGCGCAGATTGACCGTGAGGATGGTGGCCGCCGCATTCCACCATCGGAGAGTGCTGCCGTTGATGCAGCGCCGACTTCGGATCGACGAGATGACATGGTTGTTTACTGCACAACCATAAGCATAAGGTGGAGCTTGCGGCTATGACTCCCGTCAAGGCACTCAAAACGGGAGCTGCCCTGATGATGCGTACACCAGCCGATGACGCTGCTTGGGTCGCAAAGTGCCAAGCTGCTACGGAGCGACTCAAGGCGAAAGAGGCTGCTGCCAAGGCAGGTGCAAGCACCCAGGAGGGCGCCGGAGTTGGCAAAGCCGCACGGGGGCCAGAGCAGGTCGAGGCAGCTCTGAGCGATACCAGGCACGACGGGCTTAGAAGCGGTGGGCCAGAGCCGGGGTCAACCATGAGGACCCCGGCGACCGTCGAGGCCGGTAAGGCCGAAACATCCATCCGTGATGTGAGGCGAACAGATGTTAAAAAGACGGAAGAGGTGGTGGAGGCCCCGCAGGATGCGGGGAAAGAGGAGGAGCAGTCGGAGCTGTAAACAGAGCGGGAGAAGCCGCAACGGCAGCCGCAGCAGCAATAGCAGGGAGAGCGGCTGCTGGAGCCACAGTTGGGAGCGGAGCAGGGCGAGCTGGACCAGCCGAGGGAGCCGGTGATCGAGGTGGAACGGGAGGTGGCCATGCCACCACCCCACGTGTAGGCGGAGGCGCTGGCTGACGAGAGGCCAGTCCCGCCCCAAGGGTCGACTTCGGCTGTGATCAATCTCACCGTCGACAACCCTCCTTTCGACAAGGGGAAGCAGAAGGCGGACGTCGAGATGGTCGATGCCCCGGATCAGCCCGGGACTCCCGTAGCGCCGGAGGACGACATGGCGGAGGCGTCAGCTAAGTGTCCTGATTTCGAGGAGCTGGCGCTTGTGCAGTCAGAGGAGGAGCTCCCGCGTTGGGGTCGGTTGACCCTTGAGTTCAGGGATGCGACTAACCCCAACGCCGAGCCCTTCTTCGCCCTCGACGATAAGGATGAAGTGCAGCACTGGGAGTACATCGAGGGACTCCACAAGCATTCCGTGCAATCCCTGCGGATGGTCACGGATACCCTGGTGCGGCGGATGTCAGAGGCCTTTGAGGTGAGCCGTGTTCGTTATTTTATTTGGCTCGTACCCCCTTTTGCCTTGGTTCTGACTTTGAGTTTGGCCGTGGTCAAGAGCTCAAGGAGCGATTGCGCCGCAAGTCATTATTCATCCGCCTTGAGAGCAGTGTGTGGGCGGCACTTCTGTGCCAACGGGCTCTAGTCGAGGAGGCCAACCAGCGGCTATCCAAGAAGAGCGCCGAGGCGAATGAGCTTCGTGTCGTCACTACGACACTTAAGGAATAGGTGACACAGGCACGGGATACCGCAACCAAAGCCCTGGAGGACGTGGCCAAGGCTCGAGAGGAAGCGGCCAAGGCTCATGAGGACCTTGCACCGTTGTTAGCGCGCGTCAAGGAGCTCGAGGAGGACGTCGCTCTTGTCAGCGGCTAGAGCGATGCCCTCAATGTCCAGATCGGGATGGTGTTCGCCCACGTCGGGACCTTGAAGAACGAGGTCGCGATGTTGAAGGGAACCGTCCAAGAGAGGGATGAGGCTCTCTCGGGTACTGGTCGAGAGATCGAGACACTGAGGGTGACCATCCGTGACAAGGGCGAGGCTCTTCAGGCAGCGGAGAAGGCGCATGACGAGTTGCGCGATGAGATCATGGGTTGGCATACCCATGCAGAGGGTAACCCTTTACCAAGCTTTGACCTTGACTTTGGGCTATCGTGCTTTTGCTGACTTGGTCTTTGTGTTTCAGAGCTGCAGAAGCAGCAACGTGCGGCCCAGGTGACGGCTACCTCATTTCAAACCCTCCTCGAGGCCAAGGCCAGGTGGAACCAACTACTCCAGGGCGCGATCACCTCGTTGTGCGATGGCCTAGGGGTCGAGCCCAATGTCGATACCGAGGAGGATGCACTAGGGAACTCGTTCGTATGTCGGATGGCGGCGCTGGGTTGCCTTGTCCGCGAGAAGATCTGAGGCGGGCTGCATCATGGTGTGAAGAGGGCCATGGCGGTCATTCGGTCTGGGTTTGAGTATGACATGGGCCTCATTGCAGATAGCTTCATCTCGGACCTAGACAAGACTGAAGAGAAGAAAGAGGCGGTCTGCCTGGGATTGATCGAGGCTGCGGAAGAGCCCAGGGGTCGACTCGCGAGGCTGTTTGAAGACGAGGTGGTCCCGTCTGCCGACGATGAGGGCCTATGAGCCAAACCTGGGCATGAAGGCCCATGTAATAAGTAAGTTAGCATTTGTGACTCGCATCATCGTGGCCCCAGGGGCCTTAAAACATCTAGATGTAAATATGTACTAAATGTCCTTTTTCGTTCGGGTCTTTTGTTCCCTTTTCGTTCGGATCGCGTTCTTATGCGATCTTCTTGGCGCGCGGTCGTACCCCTTGGCGTGGGGTGCGAGTGGAGATACCGTAGCCCAGAGGCATGGGTGGTCTCACGACTCAACTACCCCTCGTCCTTAGGATGACCTTGCGGCCTCGTCGATCATGTAAGAACTCGAATCAAAGCGTATAGGGACGTCAAACGTTGATTTTTTGAGATCATATGCTTTTACAAGGTCTTCTTAGCACGCGGTTGCACCCCTTGGCACAGGGGAGTGAGTGGAGGTGCCGTAGCCCAGAGGCGTAGGTGATCTCCCGGCTCAACTGCCCTTGAACCTTAGGGTGCTCTCGCGGCCTTGTTGACTCTGTAAAAGTTTTTTGAAAAATGCGAGCTAAAATGTGAGCTTTTTAGGGACACAGGTGGTTTCGCCCTTTTCAGCCCCCGAGGGAGGGTCGACCCTGAGAAAGCAGGGTCGAGCCTACCAGTTTTTTATAAAAGAATGCTTTGAACATGTACTCTTTATTTCTTCACATGAGTGATGACAAAGGTACAAAGCCTCGAGGCTCTAGAGGTAAAAGCGACGTAGCTGTTCGATGTTCCACGCGTTGGTGAAGATTTCACCCTTTTTATTTGATAGCTTGTAGGTCCTGGGCTTCAACACCTCCATGATGATGTACGGTCGTTCCCATGGCGGAGAAAGCTTATGTCGTCCCTTGTTGCTTTGGCTTCATCGGAGCACCAGGTCACCGACGTTGAGGTCTCGACTGCGGACGTGTTTGTCGTGGTAGCGTCGGAGATTCTGCTGATACCTTGCCGAGTGCAATAGAGCTATATCACGAGCTTCCTCAAGCTGGTCGAGGGCATTTTCTCTTGCGACATTGTTGCTTTGCTTGTTGTAGGCTTTCAGCCTTGGGGACCCATACTCCAGGTCAGTTAGAAGCACGGCCTCAGCCCCATATACTAAGAAAAATAGAGTGAACCCCATGGCTCAACTCAACGTTGTTCTTAGGATCCATAGGACCGAGGGGAGCTCGGCATCCCATTTCTTGCCATGTTTTTTCAATCTGTCGAAGATTCTCGGCTTTAGGCCTTGTAAAACTATGCCATTGGCACGCTCTACTTGGTTGTTTGTCTTTGGATGAGCTACGGCCGACCAGAGCACATGGATGTGATGGTTGTTGCAGAAATCCAAAAACTTTTTGCCGGTGAACTGGGTGCCGTTGTCCGTGATGATGCAGTTAGGTACCCCAAAGCGATGGATGATGTTGTGAAAAATAGCATGGCTTATTCAGACCTGATGCTGGTGATAGGACGGGCCTCGATCCACTTGTCAATGGTGACGAGCAAGTGGGTGAAGCCCTAGTTGTTTTCTTCAGGGGTCCGACTAAGTCGAGCCCCCAAACGGCGAACGGCCATGTGATGGGGATTGTTTGCAAGGCATGAGCCAGGAGATGGGTTTGCCTTGCATAGTACTAGCATCCTTTGCAGGAGCGTACTAAATAGCGTCGAAGACTGCGGTTGGCCAATAGAAACCTTGTCAGAACGCGTTTCTGACGAGGGTTCGACGTGCCACGTGATGACCACAAGTCCCCGAGTGTAGGTCCTTGAGCAGGTTCTTGCCTTCCTCGATTGTGATACAGCGCTATAAGATGCCCGTAGGACTGCGTTGATAAAGTTCTTTGTCATCGCCGTATATCACAAAAGTCTTGGCCCGGCGAGCGATCCATCGAGCCTCGGTCTTATCCAAGGGGAGCTCCCCTCGAGTGAGACAGTCGAGGTACGGAATACGCGAGTCGGGCTCGAGGTCGGCTGGTAGGGTCAAGCCTTCCGTATGCATGACGTCAGCCTCGGTCGAGGGGGCTTCCGCCTTAGGTGGGGGGTCGAGCAATGGACTGTTGGCCCCCTTAGTCATCCCGGTGTCAACGAAAGGTTGGTGAAGATCCCTCGAGAAAACATCGGGTGGAACCGTGACTCGGTTAGACGCGATTTTCATGAGTTCGTCGGCAGCCTCATTATATCTGCGCGCAACGTGGTTAAGCTCGAGGCCGTGGAATTTATCCTCAAGGCGCCGCACCTCGTTGTAGTAGGCTTCCATCTTGGGGTCGCAGCAGCTTGAGTCCTTCATGACCTGGTCGATCATGAGCTGGGAATCACCATGAATGTCGAGGTGTCGGACCCCGAGTTCGATGGCGATGTGCAAGCCGTTAATGAGAGCCTCGTACTCAGCTACATTATTGGAGGCAGCGAAATGGAGTCGGATCGCATAGCGCATGTGAACTCCGAGGGGCAAGATGAAGAGTAGGCCCACGCCCACTCCCACTTTCATCAATGACCCATCGAAGTACATGGTCCATAGCTCGGCCTGAATCTGAGCGGGAGGTAGCTCGGTATCGGTCCATTCCGCCAGAAAATCTACCAACACTTGGGATTTAATTGCTTTACGCGGCGCGTAAGAGAGGGTCTCATCCATGAGCTCGACTGCCCACTTAGCTATCCTTCCCGAGGCCTCCCAACTCTGCACTATCTCCCCCAGAGGGAAAGAAGAGACCACGGTTACTGGGTGGCCCTCAAAGTAGTGTCGGAGCTTGCGCCGTGTCAACACGATGGCGTATAGCAGTTTCTGCATTTGTGGATAGCGAACCTTGGTTTCCGAGAGTACCTCACTAATGAAGTAGACTATCCTCTGAACAGGTAGGACGTGTCCTTCCTCTGCCCTCTCGACGACTACGGCCGCGCTGACCACTTGAGTCGTTGCGGCAACATAGAGTAAGAGGGGTTCCCCTATGGCCGGAGGGACGAGGACTGGAGGATTGGACAGTGTTTCCTTGAGCCTGGTGAGAGCTTCTTCAACCTCGAGGGTCCATGAAAAGTGTTCTAATTTCTTCAGGAGACAGTACAGAGGAAGTGCCTTCTCGCCGAGGCGTGAAATAAAGCGACTGAGGGACGCGAGGCAGCCCGTTACCCTTTGCACGCCCTTCAGATCTCGGATGGGGCCCATCTGAGTGATCGCAGAGATTTTTTCAGGGTTGGCTTCGATGCCGCGTGTGGAAACGATGAACCCTAGGAGCATGCCTCGAGGAATGCCAAAGACGCATTTCTCGGGGTTGAGCTTGATGTTGTTAGCCTTGAGGCATTTGAACGCAATGTCGAGGTCATCAATCAGGTTGTTGACCCTCTTGCATTTGACTATGATGTCATCAATGTAGGCCTCGACGGTTGGCCTGATGTGTTCCCCAAAAACGTGTTGCATGCATCGCTGGTACATAGCCCCCGCGTTCCAGAGACCGAAGGGCATAGTAACGTAGCAATACATGCCGAATGGGGTGATGAATGAAGTCGCAAGCTGGTCGTACTCCTTCATTTTAATTTGGTGGTAGCCAGAATACGCATCTAGGAACGATAGGGTTTCACATCCCGCAGTAGAATCGTTGATTTGATCAATGCGTGGCAAAGGGAAGGGAACTTTTGGACATGCTTTATTTAAACTAGTATAGTCTACACACATCCTCCATTTTCCACTCTTTTTCTTAACTAATACAGGATTAGCTAACCACTCGGGATGGTGAACTTCCTTGATGAATCTGGCCTCTAAAAGTTTGTGGATCTCCTCACCGATGACCTTGTGCTTCTCCTCGTCGAAGCGGCGCAAGCGTTGTTTTACCGGTTTGGAGCCGACTCGGATCTCCAAGGCGTGCTCGCCGACCTCCCTGGGTATGCCCGGCATATCCGAGGGACTCCACGCGAATATGTCGACATTCGCGCAAAGAAAGTCGACGAGCACTGCTTCCTATTTGGAATCGAGGGTGGCGCTAACGTTCAGCGCCCTTCTGTCCAGGTTAGCGGGGTCGAGGGGTACGAGCTTGACGTCTTCTACGGGTTTGAAGCTACCAGCGTGCCGTTTGGGGTCGGGGATCTCCTTGGCCAAACCGTCGAGGTCCACGGCCAAGGCCGCCGACTCCAGGATAGCCTCTCCGTGCTCGACGCACTCCACGTCACACTCGTAGGCGTGCTCATAGGAGGGCCCGACGGTGATAACACCCTTAGGGCCCGGCATCTTGAGCTTGAGGTAGGTGTTGTTGGGGACTGCCATGAACTTGGCGTAGCAAGGATGTGCAAGGATGGCGTGGTAGGTCTCGTGGAAACCAACCACCACGAAAGTGAGTGTCCCCTTCCTGAAGTTGGCGGGGGTTCCGAAGCAGACGGGCAGGTCGATCCATCCGACGGGATCTGCTCATTTTCTCGGCACGACTCCATGGAAGCCCCCGATGCTAGGTCGGAGGTACGTCCTCTTGATCCCCAGAAGGTCAAGGGTCTCCGTATAGATGATGTTGAGGCTGCTGCCCCCGTCCATGAGCACTTTAGTGAGGCGCATGTTAACGATGAGCGGGTAGACTCCAGGATTGGGGACGTAGTCCAGATGGTCATCACGGTCGAAAGTGATGGCCACGTCGGACCAGTCAAGGAAGAGTGGGGTCACCAAGTGTACAGAGAAAACCTCTCAATGCTCCCGCTTGCGCTGGCGTGCTGAGAGACGCGTCGAGGGTCCCCCGTATATCATGAAGCAGTCATGGATCTCGGGAGACCCCTCATCCTTGTCATCACCCTTTTCATTGGGGTCCTCCTTCTTGTCATCTTTCTTGATGCCTAAGCCTTCAAAGTATCTCCGCAGCATGTGGCAGTCTTCGAGGTTGTGGTTCATGGGCCCTTTGTGGTAGGGACACGGTTCTTTGAGCATTTTGTTGAAAATACCCCCGCCGGGGGGTCCTCGAGACTTTTTGCGGTCAGCAGCGGTGATAAGGTCATCGGCCGTGGCTTCGCGCTTGCCCTGCTGGTTCTTCTTCTTGTTGTTGTTTCTTTTGGCGCCCCGGTTAGAGCCTTAGGGCTGCTCGTTCTTGTGCTTCCCCTTGTCCTGGTCATCACCAAAAATGGCACCAACCGCTTCCTCGTCAGTGGCGTAGTTGGTGATGATGTCCATCAACTCGTTGGCAGTGGCGGGGGTGTTGCGGCCCAACTCCCGGACAAGCTCCTTGAAAGTGGTTCGAGAGAGGAAAGCCATGATGACATCGGAGTTGGTGATGTTGGGAAGCTCGGCGCGTTGTTTGGAGAAACGCCAGATATAGTCACGGAGAGACTCGTCCGACTTCTGTTTACAACTCCTGAGGTCCCAAGAGTTGCCGGGGTGCATGTAGGTCCCCTTGAAGTTCCCTTCGAACACTCTCGCCAAATCATTCCAGTTGTGGATCTGTCGAGGCGGGAGATCCTCGAGCCATGGTCGAGCGGTGTCTGATAGGAATAGGGGGAGTTGCCGGATGATGACTCGGTCATCGGTGGCGCCGCCCAACTAACAAGCCAAGCGAAAGTCAGCGAGCCAAAGTTCGGGTTTGGTCTCGCCGTTGTACTTGGTGAGAGTCGATGGGGGGCGAAATCGGACCAAAAGTTGGGTGTTTCAAATGGTCTTGCTGAAGACTCGAGGGCCCGGTGGCTCGGGTGATGGACTATGATCCTCGGCGCTATTGTAATGCCCGTCCCGGTGCTCGTGGTAACCTCGAGCTGCACCATCACCACTTTTGTGCCTGCGGCGCTCGTTGATGTTGTCACGGGCATCTCGGGGCTCGTGGTTGTCGACGATGCGTTCACAAATAGAGGCAGCCTTGTTTCCTTGAGGTGCGGGCTCGGGATGGACCGAGGCCTCCCTTTCCTGCTAGGAGGGTTCCGCAGGTTGCTCCGAGGCAAGCACGCGGCACCTCAAGGCGGAACTCTCGGCCTGCTGCATGGCGGCAGTCTTGAGGAGACCTCGAATCTCATCATGGGCCCGATGGGCCTCAGATGTAGATGGTTCAGGCATGTCGCGGAGAAGCATGGTGGCGGCGACGACGTTCTGGCTGGCTCGGTTGAAGACCGGGGGTTCGCCCGCCCGATCCTCGATGATGCGATGATTGACGTCGCGAGCTCTCTCTTGAGCTCCTCCGCTATGTATGTGCACCGCATGCTCCTGCTCGAGGGTCTGCTGAAGCAGGCACATGCATTCTCGCTCCTCGTTGAGCTTGGCCTGTAGTTCTTGAATCTGAACGAGTTACGCTCCCTGGTCTGCTTCGAAAGGTTGGGGTCCGCCCCGTGCGCTAGGGTGCGCTGCGTGAGGTGGTGTGGCGTTCCCCCTCCAGTGGCAGCCTCGGCTTTCGAATCCGACGCGATGGCCCCATCAATTTGGAAGCACTCGCGAGTCGGATCATAGCTGTCGTCGGCAGAGTTGGAGTCGGGGGCGCCAAAGTAGTAGTACGATGGATGCATGTGAGGTCGTCGATTAGTGGGGTCATAGCGGCGAGAGGTGATCGCACGGAGCTCCGCACCAGGGGTCTCCGTAGAGTCCAGGTACTCGAAAGCTGGCGTGGATGCCACAAGGTCAAGGGTAGAACGTAGATGGTGCCCGGGGAGCTCCTCGTAAGCGCTCATGCTGGTGCTTATAGAGAAAGCATATGCCCAGGCAGCCGTGTTCAGCCCATATGGGAGTGCCCACGGAGGTATCATCCCTAGTGTCAGAGCCGTCGATCCTGAATCGGCTGGAGGTGGCGTCGCGCCGGACGGTGGGGGTGATGGGATGCCCCGTCGGCATCTTACCCTCAGCCAAGCTCATCCTACACAGGTCCTCAGCAAGGAAATCTGTGTGGACGTCCGGCTGAGGGGTGCCGAATCGGGGAACACCATCACCCCCTGCAAGACGATGCTGGTGGTTGCGCTAGGCACGCCGTCGCCTGGCCGCACGAGCCCGATGAGAGAGATGGTACCGACGCAGTGCTCCCCCTGGCTGGGAGAGCTCGTGGTCACCGTCGGTCGGGGGTCTGGGCAAGAGGAGGACCATGTCATAGCCGTACCCGAGAGACATGAAGTCCAAGCTCCCAAACTAGATCACCGTGGCCAACGGAAGTGGACGTTCGGGGTCAGCCATCCGGAAAAATGGCGGGAAAATGATGTTGACACGCAGCGTCCCCTACCTGGTGCGCCAACTGTCGGTGTTCGGACCCGGGAGGGTCCTAAGCCGATGAGTGAATTTGTGCTACGTGTTCCCTAATCCAGATGGTGAAGCAAAGAGAATACACGAGATTTTATCCTAGTTCGAGCAAATAAGGCCCTACGTCCAGTGGGGGGGAGTTTTGTATTTCCTTGCACCTAAGTGCTTGCGTAGGGGTTACAAGCTGTGAGAGAGGGAAACAGTCCCAAGTCTCAAGAAAAGGAAAAAAGAGTATATTGCTTGAGATGTTGATCTTCGAAGCTGAGGAGTGTCTTGTGGTTTTCGTCCTTCATTTTCTCCTCCCTAGGAGAGTCCCCGGCCTTCCCTTTTATAGGGTCAAGTGAAGGCAAAGGAGTCGATGAAACCCTAGGGCGGTGCCTAAAGGTGAAGGTTCGACAGACGCTGTGGAGATTGCTGTAGCGACGTGCTCCAGGAATGGCCGGCCATCCCCGCGGTACCATGGTGACGTTAGGGATGGGACGGTGAGAGACCCTGGGTCCTGTGGTGAGCAAACGTGCAGGCATCGTTCCTTTGTTGACCGGCGATTAGTCGAGGCCGAGTCCAGGCGTAGCTGTGGGGGGTCGACGGGGAATGGATAAGGCCGGGCCCTAGGAATCCTGGGATATGACGGTCATCGTGTTGTGCCTTGAGGGGGCATCGATGGTGGAACAGTACCCGGCATGGTGTGTACAGTGATAGGTTTTCACCACCCATCCCAGGATGGGCAATAAAAAGCGGGATTTAACATCGGTACTACTTCCATGCTGGCGGTGTTGTAGCTACATGGGTAGGAAGTGGTTGGTGGTTGCATTAAATGCCTTGGCTTTTGTCTATAAGTAGGTGGGTGAGGAAGGGTCGACCGACTCGACCCAAGGTCGTGCGAGTCGGAGATTTCCCTGGGGTCGAGGCATCCCGTCGAGCGGGCCTCGTGCGAGTCGAAACACAGTCGATGGTGCCCCGTCTAAATACGTATGTGGTTTTGGCTCATCGTACCTGCGCGGGTGGAGCCTTGGCGTGGTTTTTCAGGGGGGTTTGCTCCTTTTAGTCGTGGGTTTTGGGTACCCCTAGTTTAGGTACCCGATAGTCATTGTACAAGATTTAACATAATTTAATATTTGATACCATATATCTTTATTTTCAATACAACGTCTCTCCCATCGTCCCTAGGAGGAAGCGGCCTGCGCCACTTGCAATGATACACTTGAAGACTCGACCAGGGGGAGACGTCCCCCTGATTTTCATCTTAAGAAGATGGTGCCGTGACTCGAACCCGGGCTGGTTCAGCCAACCGCTTCTTTGGCGTGTTGTGCTGACCAGTTGCACCGTGAGTGTTGGCACTTGCAATGATACACTTGATGCCTCCATGCTTGCAACGTGGACACTGGACACCTTGAAGGATTACGAATGATCGGACAAGCGGGCACAACATATTATTAGGGGAGAAGTTGAAGTAGCGTCACACTGAGATCGGAGAACACCAAGCCGCGCCCTGGGACATGGTGCCCTAGCATGATGGTGCCATCGTTTCTTGCTTTCCACCTATGTACAATCAGCAAAGCTAGCTAGATGGCCAGTGGCAAATTTAGGATGTTACGAAGGGGTATGCTGTTCTAAAAAAATTATATACAATTCAGCAAATTCATTTGTCATTTTAATGAAATTATTAATTTTACAATGTAATTCAGTATGTAGACAATAAATAACATGATAAATCTTAAATTCAAACATTAACTTGAAAACTTCAATAAATTACAATGTAAATAGTTCAAATGCACATTGATAGATCTCTACTCCTAAAAAGACGAAAGTGGAGACGTCAACAGTCAAATCAACGTGCCTCCGACTCCCATGCCTCCCCCAACTCCACTCCCTCAACCTCGTGAGTCCTCATCTGGGAAAAAAATGCGAGTCCCTGGCTCCCCGCGCCCTTCGTGGCTTCGCCTGCTTGGCCCCGACACCGTCATCGCCACCACCGAGCGCCCCCCGACGCCCGCCTCTCCGCCACGTCCTCCTCCTATGGCGGCAGGTACACCGCCTAGCCGCCACCCTGCCGCAGCACGCCTCGTGGCCCGGTAGCTGTCTTCGCGACTGCTGTCACAGAACCTCCTAATTATGATGGCCCACATGTACCCGTCTTCGTCATAATGACCTCTGACAGCCATACTTATGTTCCTCATAACTTAAAAGGCCTGCTTTCCTCCGAACAGGATCCAATCACAGGAGTATTGCAATATTACAACACTTTATTCAAAATAGTCAATAGAGTAAAGTAGCAGAAGTCTTACAATAACTTAAGTTTATAAACCAGTTTTCAAACCTCAAACCTTATGTAGCATTATTACAAACCAGTAGTAGAGAAGTATCAGTAGTAACTTTATTACAACACACAAGCGAGATGCCTTGCCCAAAGGCCACACAGCCTACTCGTCGTCACTTTCTTCAGCCACCACGGTCATGCAACAAGGCTCAAAGCAGACTTGTTCATGAACTGCACCTGCAACAAGGGGTTCAACAAACCCTGAGTACGAGAGTACTCAACAAGACTTACCCGACTAAGAAACTGACTCCAAGGGCATGCTAGCTTTAGGGAATCAAGGTACGGGTATTCAAGAATCAAATTTTCTTTTACAAAAAAGCTTACTAAAGTAAGTCCTTACCTTCAATATTTTACTTTTACCATTGATGGTTCATTAACCAATTCTAAGTGATCCTAATCTAGATCAAAGTAATTATCATCAAAATCTTTCTCATTCTTTCTTTCAATTCCAGTTCTTAACTACGACGTAAGTCAGGTGATCAAGTCTCCATAACCGAGGAGCAACAACGATTCAAACCGATTATACCCAGCTGGGGATTCCTAATTTCACGACATGTGTAGAACCGAATCTTGCATATATCAACCCTTATTTAGATCTCCCAAAACTAGAACGTGTCCATCGCCACCCGAGAGTACAGTACTCCTCAAACCCGGCCCGATTCTAGCCCCGAGGGTACACGCTACTCCCGCCATCTCTCCACTCCAAGTGTGAGGTTAGACATTCTCGTAATGGAATCACTAACATTTTGGGCTTACCCAAGGCATGAGGCTAGTTGCAAAGTCTCGAAACACAAGCAGGCTTACAACGGACGGTCCTTAACTGACAAGGCAGAAACACTACATTGAGACTCCTTTCCCAATGCATGCAAGCAGTGGCCAAACCACCCGCTCGATCTTTCAAGTTCATTCTCATCTTTCAATATTCATTAAGTATGCCATCATGGCCATGTAAACATTTCATTTAAAAGCTTAACTTCTAAGCATAGCGAAGCATACTACGCATTTTCAGCAAAACAGGTATCAAGGGTGATATCGCAATAATCAAGGATGAGAATGCATCAATTGGGTTATCACTCAACTCCTAATTACTTAATGCAATAAACCATAGTATAAATAATAAATATTTAAAAACTCAAGGCAGGGTTTAAATGCACCGGGGCTTGCCTTGCTCTGACGCGACGAAAGACTCGGACTCGAGAACTCCAACTTCTGGTCTGGAACCCACCGATGATAGCTCTTCTCCGGAGGCTTGCTCGGCAACTTCAACTTCTTTGAAAGCGGGAACTACACGAGTATATAATATGTCTTAACATGATGCTTGATGATAAACATGATGCTTGACGATGATATGCCACTATTTACGACTTGAGTACAACTTTCCTTCGCGGTACAGTCGTAAAACAGTAAACCTACTAACTAGTAGCGATAACTTAAAGTGCCAAACATGAAATTAAGGTGTCAAAGATCACCAATGATTAGCGACCTAAGGACATTACTCAATCAAAAGGGCACACAACACTTAAAGTTATCAAATTAACATTTATTTATTATTTAACTAATTAAGGCATAATTAACAGTTGATCATACTTTATCTAAACAAGCTTAAACTTTTTCTAGAGATTGTACATGACCTAAAACAGTGTCACAATAAATTTCATAATTTTTGGATTAATAAATTAATTATTAAAACTCATGGAAGTTGCATTTAATCTTTATTGGAACTAATTAAATCTACTGCACAAAGTAATCAAATTTAGGGTTTAACATTTTTCCTAGGTAGTTTACACATTGAAAAGCTTACACAAAAATTTTCATGATTTTTGGAGCTCTACACAATTTTTAGTGAAAGAAACAAATAACAACACTATTCAAAATTTTGAAAAAGAAAAACATAAACCGAACCGGGCCGATTCCCTTCTCTCCCTCCGGTCCGGCCCAACCGAGTGGCACGTTACACCACGACAGCACCCGCGTGGCCTGCTTGCTCGTGCGCTCGCGCCCGGCAACGCAGCCCAGCCCGCTCGCATCCTCTCCCTCTTCTCTCTCGCGCGCGGCCATGGCACCACGGTGGCGACCGACGGTGAACTCGCCGACGACAAGCTCCCAGCGTGGTGGAACTGTACCAACAGCATCACGCGAGCTCTATGAACACTACTACACCATCCTACGGGTATAACAACACTCGGAGGGGCCTGACCGCGGCCATGGCGACTACGGTGACGACCCGACCGACAGCGAGGCGGCTGAACTCCCCTTCCTAAGACGGTAGCGATTAAAGATAGGCGAGCATCACGCTCAGGAGCTCACCGCGAACACAGTGACAAACTCGGTGAAGGTAGAGGTGGTCTGGAGTGACCGGTCGACGGTGAGGCGGTGATGGCGACACGGTAACGGCGGCAAGGCACTATTTCGATGAACACAGGGCACAAAAAGGAGAAACATCATCGCGAGGAGCATCACAGCATCGAGTAGGACCTTGAACATGAAGTGGTTGAGCTAGAGACTCACCGAGACAGGCTGGCCACGGAGAGCTCGATCACGGCGGTTATGGCGACTGCCACGAAGGAGAAAATGGCGCTACCTAGCTCGGGATGAAGTGAGGCACTGCAATGGGGCTCAGCGCGTGCGCGAAGGCAAGGCGAAGCTGGTGCCTCGGTGAATTGGATCGGGAAGCAGCAGTGACGGTGAATTTGGCAAGCGCAGCAAGGGCAACGGCGGCGATCAATGGAGAAGGAGAAGTCGAAGACGGCGACTGGAGGTTATATAGGTGAGGCGGGGCAACGTGAAAGCGACACGTAAGGGCGGCCCTCCACGCCGAAGCAACAGCTGGCGGCCACGGGCGCGCGTGGAAGCAACCTGGTGGCTCGCCGGCGCCCATGCCGGCCGGTGGCCATTTGCCATTGGCGACGACACTGTAGCACTCCCCCCCAAATTTTCAAATCAAACTGTTTTCTCAAATTACTTCCAAATTCATGTAGAAACTTGAAAAATTCCCAAGATATGAAATCTTCATAATTTCAAGATCTACAAGTTTTGTATTGAACACTTTTTCAAATTCGAATTGAATTTTGAAATTTGAGTTTAAATTCAAAAGGGGACACATTTTGGAAATTTGGTAATTTAGAAATTACTTTGAATTTTATATTGAAACTTCAAAATCTCCAAACACCAAAGTTGTACATCTAGACAATACCTACAACTTTTCTGTTCAAAACATTTTTAAATTCTGCCTCCATTTTGAAATTTTAGTTTGGGGACCAAAAATGGGTCAAATCTAAAATTTGCTTATTTTCAAAATTGCTCCACATTTTACACTAAAACTTTGAAAACTCAAAACACCAAAGTTGTAGCCCTTGAAAAGTTCTACAAACTTGGTTCTAAACTTTTTTCCCAAATTTTGCTTAGATTTTGAATTATTTCAAAAGGTGTAAAACAGGGTTTTGAAATTTAGGGTTTTCGGAGGAATTTTCAATTGGAATTTGTTGCTACCTTAATTAGTGATTACTTAGTGATCAAACCATCACCGAAGGGCATCATTTGGACCAACATGACATGGTTGACCAAATGCCACTCTTGGTTGACCAATTTAGCTTTTGAAATTCTTTTACATTTTCCCCTAATATGAATTTAAATTAGAATCGGAAAACTCGTGACAATTTTTTGGATTCCAACTCAAACTCAAACTTGGAGCTTCATTTTATGTGTTGCACTTGAGCTCATACCCTACATTTGACACTAGTGTGTAATACAGTCACACACCTCAAATTATGTAGGGCATGGACTAAGTATTTGCGGTGGCATTCAAAAATAGGGTTTTCGGTTCGGATCACACCACGGAGAAGCACATCAAATCTAAATAAGTAAACTCATTTTAGTTGATGCATAACAAGGTTGACCTAATCATGGATGCTTTGCGATGCATTATGATGACATGGCAGATTAATTAGCACTATAACACCCGGGGTGTTATAGCCCTTCCCCCTTAAAGAAATCTCGTCCCGAGATTTAAAGCCTTGAGTTATGTAATGGAAAAGGAAACGTGTCAAGCAAACACATCCAAGACTTGTCTACAAAACAGGTAGGGGCTTTTCTACATTACAAAGATTTGAAAGAGACAGGTTGCAGTTTAAAGAAGAAATTGCAACCTAGATAGAAGCAAAGAACTCGGGGAAATTCTCCAACAGATAATCTTCTGATTCCCATGTGGCTTCTTCTTCCGAATGTTGATCCCATTGTATCTTGTACCATTTGATTGTTCTACTTCGGGTAACGCGATCCTTTCGATCCAAAACTCAGATAGGATATTCAGAATATGTCAAATCTGGTTCAAGTTCAACTCCATCAACATCAACAACTTGATCAGGTACTTGCAGACACTTCTTCATCTGTGATACATGAATACATTGTGCACGGCTGACAGTTGTTCAGGCAAATTTAACTTATATGCCACCTTTCCACATCTTTCAACAATTTGAAATGGGCCAATATAACGCGGTGCGAGTTTCCCTTTGACTCCAAATCGGTTAACTCCCTTCATGGGTGATACTTTCAAATAAACATGATCTCCTACTTTGAATACCAAGGGTCTACGTCTTTTATCAGGATAACTCTTTTGTCAGGACTGAGCAACTTTCAGATTATTCTGGATCTGCCTAACTTTTGTTTCCGTTTCTTTTACAATATCGACACCGAAAAACCATCTTTCTCCCAGTTCTGACCAGTTCAGAGGAGTTCTGCATCTACGACCATACAATGCTTCAAACGGTGTCATTTTGATACTCTCTTGATAACTATTATTGTAGGAGAATTCTGCTAAAGGTAACCACTCGTCCCAAGTATCTGAATAATTGAGTGCACACGACCTTAACATATCTTCTAGAATTTGATTGACCATTTTAGTCTGACCACTTGTTTGTGGATGATAAGCGGTACTGTGCAGAAGTTTTGTACCCAAGGACTCGTGTAAGTGTCTCCAAAAATTGTTAACAAACTACGTACCTCTGTCAGATACAATGGTCTTTGGTACTCCATGAAGACTCAAGATTCGTGCAATATATAGTTTAGCATAAGTCATAGCAGTATGTTCCACCTTGATTGGAATAAAATGAGCTGATTTTGTCAGTCGGTCCACAATGACCCAAATTGAATCAAAGCCTCTTGCGGTCTTGGGTAACCCAGTAATGAAATCCATACTGATATCTTCCCATTTCCAAGATGGAATGGGCAAGGGTTGTAACATTCCTGCCGACTTCAAATGTACAGCCTTCACTTTACAACAAGTGTCACATCTGGCAACATACCTAGCGATCTCAATTTTTATTTTGGTCCACCAGAATCTCTATTTCAAATCTTGATACATCTTATTACTCCCTGGATGAAGAGAAAACCTTGTACTATGTGCTTCATCAAGAATGAGCTAACGTAACTCCGAAACCTTTGGGACCACTAGCCGGTTCTTGAACCACAACACATCTGCATCATTAATACTGAAATCTGTTTGTTGACCTGTTCTAACTTTTTCTTTAATGTGAGCTATTCCGGAATTCTTTCTCTGAGCAAATACAATCTGATCTTTGATTATTGATTCCACTGTGACATTGGTTAACTGACCTTGTTGGACTATTTCAATATTCAACTTTTCCAATTCATAACACAAACTGTAATCCATTGGCTTCACAGTCATACAATTGCAATGATTCTTTCTACTGAGTGCATTAGCAACAACATTTGCTTTTCCAGGGTGATAGTGCACTTCTAAATCATAATCCTTTATTAACTCAAGCCACCTTCTTTGCCTCATATTCAATTCTGACTGAGTAAAGATATACTTTAAGCTCTTGTGATCTCTATACATGCGGCAAGTATTACCTAACAAGTAATGACGCCAGATTTTCAATGCATGAACCACAGCTGCTAGTTCAAGATCATGAGTTGGATAATGCTCTTCGTGATGCTTCAACTATCTCGAGGCATAAGCAATGACTCTGCCTTCTTGCATCAATACACAACCAAGGCCAATACCCGAGGCATCACAGTAAACATCAAATGGTTTTTCTATATCTGGCTGTGCTAAGACTGGAGCAGTTGTCAGTGACTTTTTTAGAATTCTAAAAGCTTTCTCACATTCTAGAGACCATATGAACTTAGTTTGATTCTTCAACAACTCCGTGATTGGCTTGGTTACCTTTGAAAAGTCAGGTATGAATCGACGGTAATAACCCGACATTCCCAGAAAACTTCGGACTTCATGAACTGAGATTGGTGGCTTCCAATTCAAAATATCTTTCACCTTACCAGGGTCTACTGCTACTCCTTCGGCTGACAACACATGTCCGAAGAATTGTACTTCTCTTAACCAAAACTCACATTTACTGAACTTGGCATATAGTTGATGATCTCTCAGACGAGTCAGGACTACTCTGAGGTGCTCAGCATGCTCTTCTTCACTTTTGGAGTATACCAGAATATCATCAATAAAAACAACCACAAACTTGTCAAGTTCCGGCATGAAAACTGAGTTCATCAGATACATGAAATGTGCCGGTGCATTGGTAAGACCAAAAGACATAACTAGATACTCATACAATCCATATCTGGTGGTGAATGCAGTCTTTGGGATATCTTCAGGTTGAATCTTGATTTGATGGTACCCTGATCGAAGATCGATCTTTGAAAATACATTTGCCCCCGCAAGCTGATCAAAGAGTAGATCAATGCGAGGCAACGGGTATTTGTTCTTAATGGTTACTTCATTCAACGGTCGATAGTCAACACACATCCTTAAAGTCTGATCCTTCTTGACAAAAAAGGGCTGGACATCCCCACGGTGATGAACTGGGTCTGATAAAACCTTTGTCACGTAACTCTTGCAATTGATCCTTAAGTTATGCCAATTCATTTGGTGGTATTCTGTAAGCTCTCTTGGATATTGGGGCAGTACCAGGTTTTAACTCAATTACAAACTCTACATCTCTGTCCGGTGGCAGACCTGGTAGATCATCTAGAAACACATCTGGAAATTCACAGACTATCGGTATATCACAAATCTCCTGTACTGAAGTTGCACATATCCTTTCAACTGTTCTCTTGGGAATAGGAAGTTGGATAAGAAGATGAGATCTATTATCTGGTAAGTTCAACCTTATAGTTCTGTGCAGTGCATCTATAATGGCTCCTCGTTGGTACATCCAATTCATACCCAGGATTACATCTATATCCTGTTTCTGTAATATTATCATTGAGGTAGGAAATATATGCCCACCTAACTCTATAGGTACATCACGTACCATCTCCTTAGTACACATCGTCCCCCGGGCGACTGAATAAAGAAATCTTCTTATGTTCCTATAATTGGAATGTCATGCTTTGTAATAAAGGTGCGATTTATGAATGTATGCGATGCACCAGAATCAAATAACAGTACTACTGGATGATTAGCAACATGGAACATACCCATCATAACAGGTTCTCCCTCTGGAATTGCACTTGCTTGGGTGTAGAATACATGTCATGTCTTCTTCTCACACTTACCCTTCTGGACATTCAGATTGTTATTCTTGCTCTGATGTTGTTGTTGTTGCGGTACGGGAGCTCTGGGATAATTGGGATTGTACTGCCTTGGATACGGGCAGTCCTTGGAAATGTGGCATGGCTTTCCATAGTTGTAGCAGGGAAAGTTACGGGTTATTGGACTCGGGTTTCGAATACCAAGGGCATTCGGCTGCTGGGGATATTGCTGGGTTGCGGTAGGACGGATAAACGTCTACGGCTGAGCTTGGTATTGCGATGGACGATAAGTTGGGCGGAAATGGTTCTAAGGGTGGTAGATAAACTACTGGCGCTTCTTAATGCCACCAGACGGACTAGACAACACTTGCTTCTTTTTCTTCGATTCTTTGTGAAGGCGGGACTTCTCTTCTAACGTGATAGCCACATTGACTATCTCATGATACGTGGCATTATAGCATGTGACCAATGCTTCCTGGATCTTGGTACTCAAGCCCCTCATGAAACAACTTTTCTTCTTTGCATCGGTGTTCACATACTCAGCTGCATACTGGGACAGATGATTGAATTTGCCCACATACTGTAAAACTGTCTGGTTCCCCTGTTTCAGAGAGAGAAACTTTTTTAACTTTATGGCCATGACACCATCTGGGATATAGTGTGCTCTAAAAGCATCCCGAAACTCCTGCCAAGTGACATGGTGGCCAGTAGGCCGTGCGGCGACCAGATTCGCCCACCATGCCCCTGCGGCACCCTTGAGCTGTTGTGCTACAAACACGGGTTTCTGGTACTCCGTGCACTGTAGAAGTTCAAACTTTTGCTCCATGGTGCGGAGCCAGTCATCCGCCTCTAGCGGCTCATCGGCCTTTGAAAACACTGGTGGACGGGTATCGGTGAAATCCACATAAGTGGTTTCTCCTCCATTATTATGGCCTCGATGACCCTGATTTCCATTCTGATTCTGAGCCAGCAGAGTAGTGGCATTAACCAGTGCGGCAATAGCTTCTGCCAAAGTAGGTGGGAATGGTGGGGGATTCGGAGCATTGTCCACATCCTGGGAAGTTCCAGTACCGTCCATCTGTTGTACACAAACCATGTTTATTTACATCGCTTTATTGAATTAAAAGCAGTTAGTACAATACTAGTACACACATCAAACTTATCTTACATTATTTTCATTACAAACTTGCTCACAAGCAAGAAACTACCCACTAAGGTTCTTAGAAAATAGGAAAGACTACTATGTTACATAACCATCCATGTCGACACTTCACTCCTCATCATCATCGCTGATCACGATCACTCCATCCTCATTCTCTAGAGCACTTGTACCAGTGACATGACTTGCATCATCCCCACTTTCCATCATGGGTTCATTTTCTTCTGGATCCTCTTCCTCATTGTCCTCTCCACCAGGAACAACTACGGCATCGACATCATCTTCTACTGCCTGGGGCTGATGATTGGGATTCATCAGATCATATAGCCTATGGACTTCCTAATGCAGAATTGTGTTATACTGCTCCAGGTGTGTCGCATAAAGCTCCAACTCTCAAACATGAGCCCTGGCTTCTGTCTCCTTTTCTAGAGACTCGTTCTAGAACTGCTTCCAAAAACGCATGTTGCGCTTCAGTCGCTCTACCTCTGACGTAAGCCTTGCAACCTCTGACTGTGAATCCGGGTTAGGATTGCGGCTACTGCTTGCTCCATCACCTCTGGTGGCCAACTGATGACGTGGCACTCCTTGCGGACCCGTTTTCTTGTGAGGAGTCGTCTTCACACGTGCCATCCTAAAGCAAGGCAGAATTAGATCGATAAGAATAGATAGGAGGGATCTGAAGGTTACCATGAATAGGATTGAATCTTACTTAACCCAAACCACTTCAAAAGGGAAGGTAACTTAAGCATGTTAATTAAACATGATGCATGCATCATACTTACAATCTAACCGAAAAGGTTTAAGTAACACATGCAATATTTATAACATAGGGCACCATAGCATGATACTTCACTACGAAGCTTTCAAATATGAGCTAAGGAAACTATAGAATAGATTAAGATCAGCAAAAGCAATGTGGATCAAAATATCAATATTAAGTTTGTTCGACCCAAATTATTTTGAAGTTTTGCAAGGTAATACTACAATAACTCGAGTGATTATGCTCTGGTACCAGCTGTCACAGAACCTCCTAATTATAATGGCCCACATGTACCCGTCTTCATCATAATGACCTCTGACAGCCGTACTTATGTTTCTCATAACTTAAAAGTCCTGCTTTCCTCCGAACAGGATCCAATCACAGGAGTATTGCAATATTATAACAATTTATTCAAAATATTCAACAGAGCAAAGTAGCGGAAGTTTTACAATAACTTAAGTTTACAAACCAGTTTTCAAACCTCAAACCTTATGTAGCATTATTACAAACCAGTAGTAGAGAAGTATCAGTAGTAACTTTATTACAACACACAAGCGAGATGCCTTGCCCAAAGGCCATACAGCCTACTCGTCGTTACTTTCTTCAGCCACCACGGTCATGCAACAAGGCTCAAAGCAGACTTGTTCATGAACCGCACCTACAACAAGGGGTTGAGCAAACCCTGAGTATGAGAGTACTCAACAAGACTTACCCGACTAAGAAACCGACTCCAAGGGCATGCTAGCTTTAGGGAATCAAGGTACAGGTATTCAAGAATCAAATTTTCTTTTGCAGAAAAGCTTACTAAAGTAAGTCCTTACCTTCAATATTTTACTTTTACCATTGATGGTTCATTAACCAATTCTAAGTGATCCTAATCTAGATCAAAGTAATTATCATCAAAACCTTTCTCATTCTTTCTTTCAATTCCAGTTCTTAACTATGACGTAAGTCAGGTGATCAAGTCTCCATAACCGAGGAGCAACGATGATTCGAACCGATTATACCCAGCTGGGGATCCCTAACTTCACGACATATGTAGAACCGAATCTTGCATATATCAACCCTCATTTAGATCTCCCAAAACCAGAATGTGTCCATCGCCACCTGAGAGTACAGTACTCCTCGAACCCGGCCCGATTCTAGCCCCGAGGGTACACACTACTCCCGCCATCTCTCCACTCCGAGTGCGAGGTTAGACGTTCTCGTAATGGAATCACTAACATTTTGGGCTTACCCAAGGCATGAGGCTAGTTGCAAAGTCTCAAAACACAAGCAGGCTTACAATAGACGGTCCTTAACTAACAAGGCGGAAACACTACATTGAGACTCCTTTTCCCAATGCATGTTAGCAGCGGCCAAACCACCCGCCCGATCTTTCAAGTTCATTCTCATCTTTCAATATTCATTAAGTATGTCGTCATGGCCATGTAAATATTTCATTTAAAAGCTTAACTTCTAAGCATAGCGAAGCATACTACGCATTTTCAGTAAAACAGGTATCAATGGTGATATCGCAATAATCAAGGATGAGAATGCATCAATTGGGTTATCACTCAACTCCTAATTACTTAATTCAATAAACCATAGTATAAATAATAAATATTTGAAAACTCAAGGCAGGGTTTAAATGCACCGGGGCTTGCCTTGCTCTGACGCGACGAAAGACTCGGACTCGAGAACTCCAACTTCTGGTCCAGAACCCACCGACGATAGCTCTTCTCCGGAGGCTTGCTCGGCAACTTCAACTTCTTCGAAAGCGGGAACTACACGAGTATATAATATGTCTTAACATGATGCTTGATGATAAACATGATGCTTGACGATGATATGCCACTATTTATGACTTGAGTACAACTTTCCTTCGCGGTACAGTCATAAAACAGTAAACCTACTAACTAGTAGCGATAACTCCAGTGATACCAGCTTTTATCACTAAGTTACTAACGAGCTCAAACATGAAATTAAGATGCCAAAGATCACCAATGATTAGTGACCTAAGGACATGACTAAATCAAAAGGGCACACAACACTTAAAGTTATCAAATTAACATTTATTTATTATTTAACTAATTAAGGCATAATTAATAGTTGATCATACTTTATCTAAACAAGCTTAAACTTTTTATAGAGATTGTACATGACCTAAAATAGTGTCACAATAAATTTCATAATTTTTGGATTAATAATTTAATTATTAAAATTCATGGAAGTTACATTTAATCTTTATTGGAACTAATTAAATCTATTGCACAAAGTAATCGAATTTAGGGTTTAACATTTTTCCTAGGTAGTTTACACATTGAAAAGCTTACACATAAATTTTCATGATTTTTGAAGCTCTACACAATTTTTAGTGAAATAAACAAATAACAGCACTATTCAAAATTTTGAAAAAGAAAAACATAAACCGAACCGGGCCGATTCCCTTCTCTCCCTCCGGTCCGGCCCAACCGAGCAGCCCGTTACACCGTGCCCGCGCCCACGCCCGCGCCCGCGCGGCCTGCTTGCTCGCGCGCTCGCGCCCGCGCCCGGCAACGCGGCCCAGCCCGCTCGCACCCTCTCCCTCTTCTCTCTCGCGCGCGGCCATGGCACCACGGTGGCGACCGACGGTGAACTCGCCGACGACAAGCTTCTAGCGCAGTGGAACTGTACCAACAGCATCATGCGAGCTCCGTGAACACTACTACACCATCCTACGGGTATAACAACACTTGGAGGGGCCTGACCGCGGCCATGGCGACTACGGTGACGACCCGACCGACGGCAAGGCGGCTGAACTCCCCTTCCTAAGACGGTAGCGATTAAAGATAGGCGAGCATCACGCTCAGGAGCTCACCGTGAACGCAGTGACGAACTCGGTGAAGGTAGAGGTGGTCTGGAGTGACCGGTCGACGGTGAGGCGGTGATGGTGACACGGTAACGGCGGCAAGGCACTGTTCCGATGAACACAGGGCACAAAAAGGAGAAACATCATCGCGAGGAGCATCACAGCATCGAGTAGGACCTTGAACACGAAGTTGTTGAGCTAGAGACTCACCGAGACAGGTTGGCCACGGAGATCTCGATCACGGCGGCTATGGCGACCGCCACGAAGGAGAAAACGGCGCTACCTAGCTCGGGATGAAGTGAGGCACTGCAATGGGGCTCAACGCGTACGCGAAGGCAAGGCGAAGCTTGTGCCTCGGTGAATTGGATCGGGAAGCAGCAGTGACGGTGAATTTGGCAAGCGCAGCAAGGGCAACGGCGGCGATCAATGGAGAAGAAGTCGAAGACGGCGACCGGAGGTTATATAGGTGAGGCGGGGCAACGTGAAAGCGACACGTAAGGGCGGCCCTCCACACCGAAGCAGCAGCTGGTGGCCACGGGCGCGCCTGGAACCAACCCGGTGGCTCGCGGCGCCATGCCGGCCGGTGGCCATTTGCCATTGGCGACGACACTGTAGCACCCCCCCAATTTTCAAATCAACATATTTTCTCAAATTACTTCCAAATTCATGTAGAAACTTGAAAAATTCCCAAGATATGAAATCTTCAGAATTTCAAGCTCTACAAGTTTTGTATTGAACACTTTTTCAAATTCGAACTGGATTTTGAAATTTGAGTTTAAATTCAAAAGGGGACACATTTTGGAAATTTGGTAATTTAGAAATTACATTGAATTTTATATTGAAACTTCAAAATATCCAAACACCAAAGTTGTACATCTAGACAAGACCTACAACTTTGCTGTTCAAAACATTTTTAAATTCTGCATCCAATTTTAAATTTTAGTTTGGGGACAAAAATGAGTCAAATCTGAAATTTGCTTATTTTCAAAATTGCTCCACATTTTACACTAAAACTTTGAAAACTCAAAACACCAAAGTTGTAGCCCTTGAAAAGTTCTACAAACTTGGTTCTAAACTTTTTCCCAAATTTTGCTTAGATTTTGAATTATTTCAAAAGGGGTAAAATAGGGTTTTGAAATTTAGGGTTTTCGGAGGAATTTCAATTGGAATTTGTTGCTATCTTAATTAGTGATTACTTAGTGATCAAACCATCACCCAAGGGCATCATTTTGACCAACATGACATGGTTGACCAAATGCCACTCTTGGTTGACCAATTTAGCTTTTGAAATTCTTTTACATTTTCCCTAAATTTGAATTTAAATTAGAATCGGAAAACTCATGACAAGTTTTTGGATTCCAACTCAAACTCAAACTTGGAGCTTCATTTTATGTGTTGCACTTGAGCTCATACCCTACATTTGACACTAGTGTGTAACACAGTCACACACCTCAAATTATGCAGGGCATGGACTAAGTATTTGCGGTGGCATTCGAAAATAGGGTTTTAAGTTCGGATCACACCACGGAGAAGCACATCAAATCTAAATAAGTAAACTCGTTTTAGTTGATGCATAACAAGGTTGACCTAATCATGGATGCTTTGCGATGCATTATGATAACATGGCAGATTAATTAGCACTATAACACCCGGGGCGTTACAACTGCCCCCATCCCGCCCAACCGCCGCAGCACGCCTCGCCAACGACAAACCAGCTGGTAGCCGCAGCCAGCACCTGAACCCGCCCCTTTCCCATCCCACCTGGTTGTCTCCCCATCCGGAATCCGCTTGCCTCAGGGAGAGTCCAGCCGTGCAAGTACAAGGCATGGCGGCCTCGAGTACTGCAGATCTGCGATGAAGGTAGATCCGTCGGGGACAGCTCTTTTCGACGACGTGGTACTCCTGGTTGGCTCCTCCACTGTGTAGAAGGCGGGGTACGGCCAGACGGCATAATGGGGAAGGGTGCTGTTAGCAATGCGTACTGCAGACCAGCGTACAGCCGGAGAAGTGAGAACCAGCTAGCTCCGACCATCGGCTGGGAGGCGTGGCGGTGCGTCACGCGCGGCTAGCTGGTCGCCTCTTCAATTTGCTAGCGCAGTTCCAAGAGTGGATGGCGGATGTGTCTACAGCAACTAGGCAGAGCCTATCACTGAATCGTGCATGACGTAATGGAAGGTAATGCTTCCAAATTACTAGACCGTTTAGTAAAATTTGCAATTCGATGGATTCCTGAAATAGGTGAGCAATTTATTTGCTTCAATTACTGATGGTTCTATCCGGTTATTGGTGATATATGGATTAAATGCTTGCATACAATTTATTTCTGAATTGTGAAATTGGGAAAGGGAGTATGGACTTACAGTAGTTTCTAAAATTACTAATGATAAATGCTTGACATAGCTCAGATCAATAAAATAATAAATGACCCATGCTGTTTATGTCGGTGCATCCTCTGGAACAGACTTTGCATTTTGGTAAGATTGCACAATCAAGTGCGACGTACAGCACAAGTTCAGGTTTATGCAGTGTGCTCGAATACTGCACAGCTATTGAGCTACATGGAGCAAACCACACGGAGGCTTCTTGGCGACGCCTTTGTGGATTGCTGATTGTCAGAACAGTATGGAGCGGACTACTGTTGCTCACTCTACCAGCTGTGTTTTTAGCAAATTGAATTGCCATAGAATGCAATACAGTTCACCGTGATCTGCAACCTATGTCTCTGTTTCGTGATCCAGCTTCCTAACAGTCATGATTTTGTTTTGTTCTTCTAGGTTATCGCCTACAGGTTAATTATTTTTTTGTACTGCAGAGATGCATGGAACAAAAACGAGGACTCATGAAGGATATCAACATATCGCTGCTTTCAAGTACATCAAGGGCCTCCATACTCTTCTTACAATCAAGTTTGCTTCTGCTATTAAATTGATGAAGCTTTTTTCTAGGACAACTTAACTACTTAGGATGTTTGCTTTGCCTTCTAGGGAAGAATTGATATCTCTTCCAATAACCATTTGGATAAAATCAATTATTTCTTTCTATAGTAGTTTGAAATTGCAACACTTTACCAAAGCCATGAACTGATGCATGACTATTTGAACCATTTGATAGGGCTGGTTATTTTGTACTAGAAGATCCCTGTTATATGAGTGCTGTTGCTAACACTTTTTTTCTCATTTTACCCACCAGGTGGAATGAAGTGCATATTCAACAGCAACATGATACCGTGTGCATGAGCCTGCTCACACGTGCGTACCCAAAGTAGCAGGTATAAGATGAAATGTTTGCATCTTTATTTTGTAGTACCGATAGCAGGTCAGGATGGTATCAAGTTTGTAGTAGAGGTCAGGATGGTATCATGTTTGTAGTAGAGGTCAGGATGGTACCCACAGTTGTGAAGTGATACATTCTTTTTGTGACAAAGATATTACATGTGCATATCAGTATACAATGTTGTTACCATATCAATATAGAGTGATGTTAGTTGGGAATATGCTCTTAGAGCGATCTTGCATGTCATGCATTTTATTGTTTCCTTCCATCCTTTCTTTTTTTCTCAATAGCTTGTGTACTTGAGTTAGTGGATAACATCGAATTTGCATGATCAATGCAAGTATGACGGCAACTTAATGGGATTTTTTGAGGTTCTTTTTTTAGAAAAAGGAAATTTTGAGAGCTGGTCTTAGTATATTGCAGAAGGATGAATTGGCCAGAAGTATATAGCCACGCAGGAACAATCGTTGCAATGGTAATGCAGAACGTCAATGCTATAGCAAATTCCACGAGATAATACATGGGCTATGCTCTCAACCATTTACACCTCATGCATAAGTGAATGAAGATGTAATATCATGTATTGTTGAGGAATCTGCTAAGAATACAATTCAGAAGTCCAGTGACACATCGATTATTTGCAATTTCAGTGAGGAAGCAGCTTAGTAGCATCATCAGGTTAGCGAGGCAGGGGATGAACTGAAGGTCTTAAATTCCTGGTGTTGGAAACACAACTGGAGGGCTAGGCAAAGGAGAGTACCATGGAATAGGAAATAGAGAAAGTTGTTAAATTGTGTGCCAAGACAAATTCAAATTGTTGTAAAGAATAGATATGGAGGAATATATATGATGAATTGATGTTTTTTATTGGAAATTGATGCTTATTTATTTGAACGTGGCTCAGAATAGTATGTTATTAAACTAAATTTAAATTTATTTGTCTATTCATTCTGATGCAGTATATTTTTTATATTATTACTGCATTGAAAGTTTGCTTCCGTAGCAGCGCACGGGCATATGCTAGTCGAAATATAATTGTAAAAAAAACTTATCACTGAATAGGTAAGTTTGTTTTTGCTTACTTACACAACTAGCAAACATGTCAATTAAGATTTTTGTGAGCTTGGTTTCGCTTTTGTGAGCTTTATGAAAATAACCGGTGGTTGAAAATGTAATAAGATTGGTTGTGTGCAAACTTGTTGCAGAGACTAGAATAAAATTCCTTTTTCTAAAAAAAGCAAACATGTCCATACGGTTGCAACAGAACTACACCTTGTAGCTCAATGATTTATATAACAGCCGCATCATTTATTCTAATATGCATTGGAAACAGGCTCTGTACAGTCGCTAGACACACAAACGTATGTGATTCAGACTTGTATGAGCATGGATCGTGAATCAGGTGTTAGACAAGGAGAGACACAAGGGTATTGTGGTAAGTAAAAAAAGATGGACAGAAAATCACTTCGCTCTTTACCATTAGGTGTGTGTACATATACACACACACAAACTGGGCCAGAGTACGCCAGGAAGTGACCAGTAACAGGGGGCGTGCACCTGTCATCATGCATGCTGCGGCCCATAAGGTTTAGGTTTAGTGGTGGACCCCTCTGCACATCTTCCATGAAGCCGCTAGGGCACTGTCGATGGCGAGCGACAAGACCAAGTTCATTTCGAATCTCATACAAGACCAGCTTACTGTTGACCTTGACATCATTATAGCAATAGGGGAGATAGGTGGGGAGCCCTTAGACGACCCCAAGTAATCACAGAATTGCAAGACCTCCACTAGGCCAGTGGACGACATTGTAGCTCACACCAGAGAAAGAATGATGTGGTGTTGGGGTTGAGGCTCAACGATGGCATGTGAGCTACGAAAGTTGAAAGACACGTTGGGATTTGTGCTAACATGTTTCATTGAGGCGAATGGTTAGACTTAGTCCACTAAGTGATGTTGAGCAAACACGGAGGCGATAGTGAAGATGGAGTGCCTCGTGATCGAGCTGGCTAGCGCTCACATCATTAAAGCCAACCTTGAGGGGATGTTGAGTTAGAAGAGAAGCGACAATCCTTGGACTCGCCTCAACGCGAACATAGGTGACCGGCAAGTTACCTAACCATGGGGATATATCTTGTGTGTTCATCCTCTTGTATGGTTTGTCCACTCTACACTTTGTGCTTTACTTTGAGCTATTCAATTCATTATGTAGAAACTCTAGCTTTGTTCACTAGCGTGCTTATCTTGAGTAGTTGATCTTTCCTAGTGTTCTTGCTTAGTTGTCAATTCTAATTTGCTTGCTTAATTATTATCTTTGCCACTAGAATTGTGTACGGGTGTTATCCTAGGTGTCGGCCCCTCAATTTAAGAGTCCTAAGTGCATCCGTACTTGTGCTAGGATCGCGTACAAGTACACACCAAATCACAAGAATAGTACACAGATATATGTCTAATAAAAGGTTCCGACCTTTATTGATATCTAAAAATAGGGTCATACAATAGTGGCACAAAGGGGCATGGTCATAAGCTACATATCTAGCGGAATACTACGGCTATGAAACAACATTATTGGTGGTATCTAGAGCGGGATTATTATACCGTGAAGCGGCGTCCTATTTCACAGGCAACTTGAGCGCGGCCAAAACCCTAGCCTCGATGTCATACTCCTACGAATGTATTTCCTTGCGTGACTCCTAATCCTCGTGGTACGTTTCCTTGTCGAAGGCATAGCCTTCTTTCGTGCCGAAGTCTGTGGGTCAATAACAGGTGAGTAAATACATACTCAGCAAGCCCTAACCATAGGGTGGAAATAGAAGTGTAGTGGTAATTATAAGGAAAAAGTCTAATTGACCCCCCCAACTATAGGGGTGGTCTAGTTTACTCCCGAACTATGAAATGGTCTAATTTACTCCCTGAACTTTGCAAAACCGGCCAAATCACCCCCTCAGGCGGTTTTGGGCGGTGGTTTTGCTACAGTAACAGCGGTTTTGTCTTTTTCTTTTTTATTTATTTCGTCTGAATCATTGAAAAAGCATAGTAAATCACAGAAAAATCATAAAATGGAAAATCTAATTTTGTTGGGCTCCACATGAGTAGATCTACACAGTGAATATATAATATAGTATGCTTTAGTACAAAGTTTTTGCTGTAAATTTTGATCTATTTTTTTCTGTAATTAATTTGAATAATTCATACAGCCCGAGGGGGTGATTTAGCCGGTTTTGCAAAGTTCAAGGGGTAAATTAGACCATTTCATAGTTCGGGGGTAAACTAGACCACCCCTTATAGTTGGGGGGGTCAATTAGACTTTTTCCTAATTATAATTAAGGGTTGGGTCCTAGCGGAGTATTACCATTCCCACTAGTCCTCGAATTAGCATAAATTTCATTACCAGTTTCATTACACATAAAAGTAAATCTAATCATAGTATCCCATCCTAGCATTTGCCCATTCCAAGAATGTGGCTATTCGAATAGGTTTAATTAACTCTGCAGAGGTGTACACATTTGAAAAGGCTTTGAGGGGCTTGGTGAGGTGGCTGTGCACTCACTGGATAAGTCTGATGAACCATCGGGGAGTGGCAACGAAGCTTAAGCCCCATGTTTTTTTCTGCCTCTGACTCAGTTAATTGTGCCTAGGGTTTCTAGGGTCATTGGCAACCTTCGTTGCCTGCCTGTGCTGGGGACCGAAGTTTAGGCCACCTACGGTTTAACAATGGAAATCCAAATGGTCGACCTATCCTTCCGGTGGGCACCAAAGTGATACCCACCGGAAGATTAGACGCTGGACACGTGGCAACACCAGATGGGCACGTGAAATTTTGTCTCTGTCGTTGGCCTCTTCCTGCTCGCCATCTACCTGCCCCATTTGCCGATTGAAATGGATGTCTGGAAATCTGGATTATCCGAATCCGTATCCGCTAAAACATGCAATATGGATATCCGTGTTCATATCTGTTTCTAACGTGGATACTAAATGGATGTATCTGAATTCGTTTTTAGTACTTTTTTCTATCCAATTTCAGATCCTTATTTGACAAAAATATGAAATATCTTATATTTATCCGTATTTGTGAAGAACAATGTATAATGAATCTTTTCAAAATTTTCTTTTTAGGACTAGTGACAATATTATCAATGATGCATTGGAACTATTTAGTAGTACATCTATAAGTAAAATTTAATATTAATTTAATACTATTAACGATACATGCGCTATTCTACACCCTAGGTGTAGAATACTATTCTATACCAAACTGTTATACTGAACAGAATTCAGTAGTGCTCAGTAGTCGCGTTTCAGTATTGTTCAGTATTTCATGGTCCTGTGTGTAGTACTGAGTGATACTGAACGTGATTTAGTAGTACTCAGTATTTTTTCTAGTCAGTTTTGGCTTGTGGTGTAGAATAGCGCTGCGGCTATTAACGATATATAAATATTAAATTAATTTTAGTATTTTTCTAGTTTAGTTTAAACCTTATATATTTGTTGTTGCAAATTATTTTAATATTTTTAATTTATTTTTTTACTAATGAAAATTATTTTATATAATATATAATTTCATGATAAATATTTATTTAAATAATGATTGACTAATTTATATATTAATTTAATTGATAAACATTATTAATTAGTTTAATTGATAAATATTATATATTTGTTGAATTGAGTAAATATCCAAATAGAAATTTGAATCCGAGACATTCTTTTGTATTTATAGTCGACAAGATTCGTATCCATATTTGAATCCAAATTAAAATGTGGTAGAAGACGACATCAGGATCCGATTCCATGCGTATAAGATCCGTTTCCATCCCTATCATATATCATATAGGAGCATGGCCTGGGCAAGCTGGCCAAGTCTCCGTGTCGACGCTGCTGCAGCAGTCCTGGGCCATAATGGGTGTGATTGGTTCTCTTCCGTGGCAGCCAGGCCAGCTTCCGAGAGCCAGGCTCTCGCGGACCAGGCTCGTTACATGCGGAGCATTTTGTTTGGTTAGTGTTTCTACCGAGCATGTCCCAGCGCTGAAGTTGTTTGGTTGGACAACTTTCCTATCTATCTCCTGCATGCGCTAGAGAGCACCGGGCCAGCGAGTTGCGCCGAGCCAGCCAGGCTGAGGAGGAACGGTCAGCTGCGTTCCTGGGGAGCCAGGCTCCGGGCGTCCTTTTGCACGAGCGCAACCAGGCCGAGCTCGAGTTCCAGGAAACCAAACACCCTGTACGCATACGAGGGCATGCAAGGCTGGCCGCGCGCAGGATACCAATCACGCCCAATCATTCTCCTTGTGCTGCCCCGCTGAAGATGCACCTTTGGAGGCATGGATTTGCCAGAGGCGCCAATGATCGGAGAAGCAGCACACGCACACACGCGAGATAGGAAGGAACCAAAGCGTTCCGCCTTGGGGGGGGGGGGGGGGGGGGGGGTGGGAAGGCAAGGCCAGGTGTTCAATCAAGAGCCTAAAAATAGATTTAATTTTGCGGGTTATTTGTAGAACTTGCAAAATTAACCCTATTTGCTGGTTCGCATACCATGAAATTTTTTCTTCTGCTACATGGATTTTTATTTTAAATTTTACTTTTATTATTGTTAACTATTTTTATTCTATTTAATTTATTTATTTTCTATTTTCATATTTAAAATTTTGTAATTTTCCATTAATACCCATGAGGTATTCTGTGGTGTATTTTGGGTTATTCTCGTAGTATCCATAGGATGTTCTAGATTTATTTTTCAATATTCACACACTACCTATGAGATGTTCTATGGCGTATTTTAAGTCACTTTCCTAGTATACATGAGATCTTTGACAGTATAATTTAATTGTTTCCATTATGTATGAAATGTTTTAATTTTGTTAGATACAAATATTATGGAATACCATTCACCTAAACCTAGAATTTTATTTCTATTTCTTTCATTTCTTCTATTTATTTTCCTTTCTATTTTAGTTTCTATTTATTTCCTTCTATATTTATATTTGTTCCCCCTTTTTTCATTTTCGTGTTTAATTTATTTCTTGTATTCCATGAGATGTTCCATAGAACCTATGCAATGTTCCAATGGTTTATTAACGTAATATACATGTGACAGTTATGATGTATTTTTTATTATTAATATTGTATCCATTAGATGTTCCTTGGTAAATTCTGTGTTGTTCACAAAGTACACTTGGGGTGCTTCACAATGTATTTTGATTATTAACATTACATCCAGATGTTCTATTATGCGCCTTTTTGTTTTTTCCAATTTATTATTTTTGTATTCCGTCTCCTTTATATTTTGTTATGTACTCTATTAATTTTGGTTTTGTATTTAATTAACTAATTAATTTATTCTATATATTCTATATATTTCATAGCATTTGTTAGTTATTTTTCTATCTTCACAGATACTATAATACCATTTGCATGGGTAGAATTTTGTTCTCCTAAATCTGAAATATTGTTCTCCAGAACATGGAACGTTTGCCTTTTAAATATGGCACATTTTAACTTGAACTTCGAACATCGCCTTTGTTCAAGAAAAGAAAATGTTCTATCTTCATGAGAAATATATCCACGTGGGGTCCTGTGTTTGAAGAATTTTGTTCATAAATCATGATTATTATTGTCCTAAATCTAGAACCTTTTCTTGTGAAGGTGAAACATTATTTTCTAGTCATATAATATTGTCTTACTTAATAAAACACTATGCCAGAAATTGCTATTAGTGACATCTCAATTAGTGACACAGAAATGAAACGGGTCACAAATAGTCTATCTGTGACGCAGGTTAACGAGGCGCGTCACATAAGTTGTCAGCCCAGGCTCTTGGAAACAAGACGCGTCAGAAATAACAGCATATTAGTGGCCCTTCTAGTTTAGACGCGTCAAAGATAAGTGAAGCTGTTATAAGTGACTGGTTAGGACGAAACGCGTCACTCCTAAAGGACCTCGGACCCGAAAAATTTATCAAATACGGTGAGAATGGACTTCGCGTCCGCCGTCCCCCTCGCCTCGTCCCCTCTCGTTCCCGTCCCCCCCCCTCTCTCGTCTCCTTTCCCCACTCGTTCCCGCACCCCGTTCCACCGGCCACCGGCCGCCGGCAGCCGCGATGAGCACCACCAGCTCCTCGCCAAGGCCAGAGCGTTGGCGCCCTCCGCGGATTCTGCCACAGCCGCCACCGGTTCCGACCTCAGCGGATTCAGCCAAGGCGGCGGTGAACCCTAACCCTAGCTCCTCCTCCGCCGTCGCCTCGTCGGCACCCTCCGTCCCGCCCGCCCTCGTGCCTAAGAAGACAACGCAAGAGGAGACCCGCCCTCACCCTCTCCCTCACAGATCGATCCCGTCACCTCTCTCTCTCTATCTCTCTCGTGTCTCCTTTCCCCATGGCCAGATCCGCGGCGGTCAGCTCTAGGGCCAGCGGAGCACAGGGCGGGGAGCCACGCGGCGGCGGCTAGCTCCCCCGACGAGGAGACCCAACCAGCGGAGGAGACACGGTCTCGCCCGTCGCGCACCTCCCCGGACCTCGCCGGTGTCGTCCTTCCGCCGGCGCACCCCTCCCCGCCGGTCTCGTCACTAAGCAGCAGTCCTAGGTCAGACCCCTCCCCTGCTCGCTGCTCCCTTCCCTGCTCCCCTCCCCTGGTCGCTGCTCCCCTCCCCCTGCTCCTCTCCGATTTAAACGGTGTCACATGACAAGTAGAAAGCGACAATGTCGCACTAATCAGCCTGGTTGCTACTGTTAGCAGGCTACTCTCCCTAGCAGCATCCCAAATCAGTTTGAACATACGTGATGTTCTATTTCCAGTAAGATGAAAATAGCTAGATAGTTTTGTTGGTCATCCATGCATCGTTTTCCAGTGCATTGGAGCAATATTGGATTCAAGTAATTAGAACTTCAACAAGTATTTATATATTGGATTCAAGTAATTAGAACTTCAACAAGTATTTATCATCCCTTTCTGCTTTTCAGAATGGATATTCAGCTTTAGCACGAGTCAGTTAGATGCAGAAATGATGCTTTGCATCGAACATACTTCCCTTTCCTATTTGTAGGCTCTAGAGGATTTTTCCTGTCCTGTTTGAACTATCTGAACCATATTTGTATCATATTTTTTAGAATGTTCCTCTTGAGCAAACAAAGAAACTGAGACTGTGTTCGATTCTAGATGATGGATTCTTTGTTTGTTAAGCTTGAGTTGAGTGCCTCCTCTTAATATGCTTATGCAGGACCTTGCATTTGTTTTGGATGGTTGGGCACTTGAAATAATTTTAAAGCATTCCAAGGAGTCTTTTACTAGGTTGGCGATGCTGTCAAAAACAGCAATATGCTGTCGGATGACACCTTTGCAGAAAGCACAGGTTTACCTTTTATTTTTTATCATCATTTTTTTAATCTACCATTTGAGTTGTAAATCAATCCTTAGCAAGTGAATGGTCACCAATCTGCATAGATCATGGTTTTGTACCAAGATATTGGATGGTCTGTTACAGAGAAAATAATGTAGGGGAGACCGCTAGGTTGAGTATTGTGCATGCAGCTTAATATATTTTGTTCAAAAGTAGATAGTCTTGTAATGGATCTTTGTTTCTTTTGATCTATCTTGAAACATGACATATGGTATTGTTATATAGTTGTTGGTTGGATAAAATTATATTGTTTGCATTTGTGCAGCTTGTTGCTATCCTAAAATCGGCTGGCTACCCAACTCTAGCAATTGGCGATGGTGGTAATGATGTTAGAATGATTCAAGAGGCTAACATTGGAGTAGGGATTAGTGGTAGGGAAGGACTGCAAACTGCAAGAGCTGCTGATTATAGCATTGGGAGTAAGCACACTTCTAGTTAGCATATTAACCAGCTTTAAACAAGTGCAGACTTCTTTTTTGTCCATTCTCGATGCATTAGTGATTTCAATCTTGCTTATCCATCCAAAAAGGGTACCATTTGCAAGATGAAAATGGTTGCAGTTGTCCTTTTATTTTATTACCCTTTATGCACTTCACCTCAAAATTTCATTATGTATTATCTCTTTTTGCAGAGTTCAAGTTTCTTAAGAAGTTGATACTAATTCATGGGCGCTATTCATACAATCGAACAGCATTTATTTCACAGTACTCCTTCTACAAGTCACTTCTTATATGCTTTATACAGATTCTGTGAGTCTATTCCTTCTAATGCTTGTGCCATTGGCTGCATTTTTCATTACAAGCTTATGCTACTGCTTGGCACTTTGGCATGGGTTTTGTGGGTACAATTTTTCATTACAGATTCTGTGAGTCTATTCCTTCTAGATGCAGTTTACTGTCCTAAGTAGAAAAATATAAAACTTAGGCAGCTGGTACAATTTATTTTTTTAATGAACTTCTACTAGCTGGAAGTGCTATTGCCATGTTCTCTCTCCCTTATACATGTAGTGTAGCAAGTAGCATCATCAAACAAACACTTTTAGTTGCATGACTACTTGCCTGTATGCATGACCAAGGTCACCGCGCGGACTGCGATCGGCTTCGTCGTCGTGGGATTCGTTGGCTTCTTCGTCAAGCTCATCTTCATCCCCATCAACAACATCATCATCAGCTCCTGCTGATCCGTTCCCATCAGGTATACTTTTCAGTCACGTCTCTCACCCTGGCCTGGGCTTCCACTGGATGCGTGCAATTCGGTAGATCTCTTGGATCGAGCCACATGCTTAGGAGAATTCGTTACTGTTACATCTTGCTGTGTAAATTGTTCCGCTGAGATTGGAGATTAGCTGGAATCATGCCTGTGGAAATTTCTTATTCATTGTTTCTGTATGATAATGCAATTGACACAGTAACCCATTTGTTGACTATGTGAACTTCGGATGATAGGCAATAAAAATATCTGAAGTGTTTTGTATTTGGGCATCCTGCATAATTTTCAGATATATTTTTGCAAATACTAATTTGTGTGAATATGGAATATGAAACTCAAGCTGGGTTATATACAATGTAATCACGATCTTGGTTAACTATTTTGCCATGAAAAAATGGATGTGCTTGTTCTGTGACCTGATTGACACCATTATCAGCTGAAACTTGAAGCCCCAAATTTCCAGTCCCAAATGTATGTAAACTGTCTTGCTTACAGCAACTAGAATATTAACTAAAACTTGCTGCCTCACTCGGCAAAATGGAATCTGCACTAGGTTACATTGAATAGGACTGATGTGAAACCAACCGCTGCTTTAGCATGTATTTGTTTTGAGATAACAAAACCATGTGTATGTAGCTAGCTACTGCAGTAAAGCAATATATAGCTAACTAATCACTAGTACGTATCAAGTTAATTTCAGTTATGCAAAACTATACAAGATTTTTTGTTCCTAAATGTTAGATGAAAATTAAATCAGCATACATGTTAATACTCATCATATTTAAATTTTGTTCCCAACAGCCTGCTATACTGTCCAAACTGAATCTCTCTGTGTTTGTTTCTATGATCCATCATCAGCAAACATGTCCACCCATTGAGCCTCAGCATCCAGCGATCATCGGAATTGGAAAGTCATAGACAGGTATGGCTCCAGATCTTACTGCTTGATGTCAGCTAACGTTGTAGGAGTAGATACATTTTTGTACAAATTCAGTTAAAGTCAGTGCTTTTCAATTGTCAAATCTTATTTCGTCTTTGATGCTTGTCAATTGTCATGGTTTTTCCCGTGCTGCATGATAGTTTTTTGTTTATTGTTTGACCTGTCCCTATTACAAGATCCCGCTGCAGTAGTCTTTCTAAATTCAGTAAAAGTGCTGATATATTTTTCTACAAATTCAGTAAAAGTGAAGTTTTACTTAGAGTCTTAGAGACAAAGTCAGAGTATTATCTTTTGGGTGGACCTGCTAGGCATTTAAAAGATGGACTAGTGTCAGCTTGTGGTATACTGTTCTGTACTCCAGGAACATACTCTTCTGTACTGGATAATTGAAAGAAATAAGAACTTGCAGTTTATCTCAGCTTATCACAAGGTCAAATGTCAATATGCTGCAGGTAGGGAGCATTACCAGTAACTCGTTCTATAGGAGAGCACAGCTAGAAGATGAACTCCACTCATTCTGCAATGTAATGGCTCATTTCTCCTATGCTAAGTTGAATCAAGTATGTCTCCATTTCTCCATTTGTTTTAGCTAGATCTTTCCTATCTTCCTGTGTCACAGAGGTGCAAACATTCTGAGATTGTTGGAGACAAGAAGGGCAAGGGAACATCTGTACCTTAAAAAATAAATGGTACACCTTGGCTTCAGAATGCGTACTTATACTGTTTGATGACTAATGACTTCATTTGAGGGGCTGCTAGCTTCTTTTTTCCTGAACATGCATGCTAGTCAGGCAGCAGCCTCCCTAACTCCTAGATAAGTACAAACCAGTAGCTAAAAATCTGATTAGTGTGTTGTATTATGTGTTCTCCTTTGGTATTTCAGTAGTGGAATGCCATGCCTACCTGTGCCTATGCAGAAATTGAGTAGAATGGCATTTCTTACATTTGTCTTCAATTAACTATCTGTTGTTTTGTTGTAGCCTGGGAGCTGTTGGCTTACACTGAGCTGAGAGGAAAGGAAGAAGCTAGGAAGTTTATGTATTGCTATTTATAAAGCAAGAAGCTAGGAAGTTTATGTATTGTTGAAATGGTGGAACGTACTGATGTGTGTATGTGTGTGTATAGGATCATCCTATATGTATAGGATCATCGTTTTTTTGTTTTCTGAAATGGCTATCAGTGACGCGTGTTGTCTGGACACATCACTGATAGATGTCTATCAGTGATGCGTCTTGGCTGGACGCGTCGCTGATAGATAGTTATCAGTGACACATCTTGGATACACGCGTCACTGATAGACGGTTATCAGTGATGCGTTTTTACACGTCACTAATGTACCCTTATCACTGACGCAAAAACAGTGACGCGTAAAAAACGCGTCACTAATAACCCTCTAGACGCGTCACAGATAAGCTTTTTTGGCATAGTGAAAAGAAAATATTCTATCTTGATGAGAAAAATGTTCTTCAACGAATTTTTTTTGAATATATCCATGTGTGACTTTGTTTTGAAGGATTTATTATAAGAAACATAATGATGTAATCAAAATTTAATTTAGATGGTCAATTTGACAATTATAACATTATAAATTTTCAAAAGCATTCACCTAATACTGAGGTCTTTCTACGAAATAGCAAATGGTACAAAGTTTTTGGGAGGGTTAGGCATCTTCTAGCCGCTACATTAAATGGCTACTCCTTCCATCCTAAAATAAGTGTCGCAATGGTATCCATGCCGGTTAAACTTTCTTAAGTTTGACAAAATTTATAGAAAATATTAGCAATATTTGTATCTCCAAATAGGTTTATTATGAAAATAGATTGAACAATCTATATAATGAAACTAATTATATACTATAATATAAATATTTTATTGTATATATTTGGTCAATTAAAAATATTTAACTCCTCAGAAAATGAGTACGACACTTATTTTCGGACAGATGGAGTAGCTGGCAAGTTGACTATCACAATGTACTAGAAAAACAGTCGAGTTGGATATCCTCTAGTTTTGCCAACGTCTAGTGATGCACAATATTGGGACATCCCACACTCGGTCCCCTCAGACATATGGACCGAAAAATGACTGAAAATAAGAAAAAAATTAATAGGCTACAATCTTGATATTGCACATACCAAGGACCAGCATCCTTGCAGTGTCTTTTTTTAGAAAAAAAAAGTTTATTCCAGTCTCTGCACAAGTCATGCATACAACCAATCTTTATTACAGTTTTAGCCTCTAGCTATAAAAGCATGCTCTCAAAAAACAACACTAACAAACGAGGCGTAGTCTAGACAACAATTCTATTAGGCGACAGCCATCCATGCTAGGCGAAGATATCTAAAGCCGCCGTCTCTAACATACGGCATGCCCACTTCAACCTTGGTATGTTTGCTTTTCTTTTGGAGTATGGTCACGGCGGGCCCTGGGGGCGGGCAAGCGGCAGCCGCCCTGGCCCCCCAACTCCAAGGGCCCCCACCCAAGGTATGTACACAACATAGGTATATATGTATTTGGCACGTTACCAATCAAGGCCCAGCAGCGTTGTCAGCCTGCCCAAGGAGTTGGATTCTCTTCGTTACAAGTCATTAATGCGGCCTCTCGTTTTGGGCATGTAGCCATTAACACCCGCCGCCTGCCGCTCTTCGTTTTCGCCGCATGCAAGGAGAGTAGGAGACGAACCCGAGCGCTGCATGCAGGAGTCGAACTCGCGCCATGCTATTATAGCCAAAAAAACGCTTGAGTGAGAATCACGTGAGAAGTCAAAACCGCACCCACCAATGGCGTTTGGTTCATCCAACTAAACTTTAGTCTCTATCACATCGAATGTTTAGACACATACATGAAATATTAAATATAGACTATTTACGAAACTAAATACATAATGAGACTAATTTGCGAGACAAATTTTTTTAAGCCTAATTAGTCCATGATTTGACAATGTGATGCTATAGTAAACATATGCTAATGATGGATTAATTAGTCTTAATAAATTCGTCTCACAGTTTACTGACATAATCTATAATTTATTTTTTATTAGTATCCAAACACCCCATACGACACCCCATGTAATATCCGATGTGACACCAACTAAACTCTAGTTCGTGCATCCAAACACAGCGCGCCTCGGTAGCCAGTAGGACTAAGAAAGCTATTCATCCTATAGATCCCTAAGAGGCTATTTAATAAGGGCAAACATGAGAAATAGACTCTAATTAATCACTCCTTGGTATCCTAAATCATGTCCAAAACAAACTTATTTTTAGGATGAAGTAGCAGGTCCTCTGCTGGCCTATTATGCTTTGAAATTGAACGTGATTATATATTTATATTGGATGAGTTTGACTGATTGCAGGAGTGCCCTCACCTTTATAACATTGAAGCATAAAGCCAGTCTCAGTGGAGAGTTTTATTTCGTTGTTTCCAAGACTACCATGTTATATAGAATAAAATGAAACTTGGATGAAACTTCCACTCTCAATGAAAAGTTTCATTCTATAGTTTCATATACATTTAATTCTATGATTTATAAAAAGTTGGTAACTATGCCATGAGAGTTTTATCCCTATGAAACTCAATTCTTCTTTCTCTTCATTAAAACGTTAACATGTCATCAAAAGTGCATATGTGACAGGCTATTAAATGCAAACGAAACTATAGTGAAACTCCCACTGAAACTGGCCTAATACGTAATCATTGATTCTTTGCTCGTGCTCAATTAAAATTAGGATGCAACCACACAAAAATTGATTTAATTTCAGATTTAAGTGAATGTGAATTACCGGATTGGTGTTATTTTTTAGCTAATTCTAAATTTTAACAGTATCTTGTCATAAAAAAAGTAAGCTTCCGGCAGTGAAAAAAGAAAAAAAAAAGAAACACGAGTAAATGAGTTGATTCAATCACAGAGAGGGTCTATCCATAAGTTTTAAAGATAATTTATATGTATGAATTGTTTCATATGAATATTGTTTTTACATATGAAATTATGTGTTTATCATTATCATTGCCTATGTATTTTTACATATAAGTATTGTCACTATCATGTACGTAAAGGGCCGCGGATATTGGTTTCGCCCCAGGCCCAAAAAAACTCAGGGCCGGCCCTGAGTATGGTCTAGAAACTGGACTGTCCGGTACGTAGTCCTGAAAATAACCTGCAAATAAGAATACATTTTTTAAATAAAAAACCACATCATTTCTGCTCAACCAAATAGACTAAACAATTGCACTTGCCCCGACATAAATTTAAGAACGTAGTTTGGTGTCTACTTGATGAAGCCAAACTCCTAGGAAGCCTGTCATTCTAGTCGGTGAATATAAACCAAAAGCTACTTCAACAACTCTCCAAGTAAGTCTTGCCACATGACAATCAATAAATAAATGTTGGACGGTCTCTTTGTTAAAAAACAAACCTACCATACCATTCTTTTTTCAATTTCTTTTATAAGGTTGTCCTTTCTTAAAATAACCCCTTTTAATAAGAACCAAACAAAATCTTAAGGCACCATGCCGTACCCAGTAATTGACAACTCAGTTGAAATAGAATCTTCTGAAACCCCCGTACTCTTGAAAGCACGATTATGCATATCTGCAGAACGGTGCTGCCTCTTTGGCTCATCAGAGGAACCCTATTTTTCGCTAATTGGAACTTGAGTGTGAGTCTGTGCTATTGTCTCATCTGTAGAAATAGAATTGTTTGCAGAGTAAACTGTAGTTAGATCTGACAACTTGGTCAAAGGAGAAACCTCTAAAACTCCCATATGATTGAAAGAAGAATTAGATCTATCACCTGAGCTTGCTTGGAATGCACAACTGTTATGTGTCTTTTGCTCGGCACATGATTCTGATCCTTCATTCACTGGCATACTAGTGTCCGTGTCTTCTGTATGCTTCTCTGAAAGTTCAGCTTCTGCCTCCCTTTTTGAAGATTCAGCTGTTTTGAATGGAAAAACTTTTGGCTTTTTTGTATGTTTCTTTGCAGCCTCTTCCCATTGTCCCCATGTATCTGGATGAACTCGATCATCAAGAATCACCTCCTTAAGGTTTCCCAGATATTCTAGTGTGATACCGCAAAGGCCATGTAGATCTTTACAGAGCAGCTGAAGTGTTTTGAGTTGTTCCATAGATCCTTTTTCAATTATTGGAAATGTTGGATGTTTGAGCACAAAACAAAGACGTACCAGTATGGGGAATGCCCCTTCTTTTATGGTGAACTTCTCAAGGTCATCAGCGATCAGTTTTAAATATTCCAAGTTACTCAACAGAGTCAAAGCTTCAAGAAGGTCCGTTTTAAATTTAACACATGAAAGGCACAACTGCTTGAGACCACTAAGTGAAATAACAAATTGAGGCAATGCATCCAATTCGCCATATAATTTCAGGGAGCTCAGATAACTGGGTTCGTTTAGGGAATATAGGTAGTCCTTAAAGGAATTGTCAAAATGAAGCGACAGAGAACGATCACCATTATTTGCTTCATTTTTATCTTGGATGAACTTCTGAATGGCCTTCTGAAGATCAGTCCAGTTAGTGTCACCTGCAGCTGTGGGCTCACACCAAACCTTCACATTTCTCAGTTTTATCATATAATCCATAAGATTTAAATAACCTTCTTCTCGGTCAGCGATAAATCTGGCTAGTGTCTGCAAGACACTTCTTCCATGTGAGGGAAAATCTGCTGCAATGGGAATCTTAAACTTTCCAAACAGATGAACCAAAAAAGGCATCTGGAAGACTTCTGCCCGCAGCTCAGCTACCGTTGATCCCCTTAAATCAAGTGTCTCCAAAACTGTCAGTTTAGAAATATCCTTTGGAAGTTTGGTAACATTTTTTCCAAGGCTTAGATATTTCAGAAGCAGCAGACAGCATATTTCTTTGACATGCTTATCCTCCAAGTAATCACACTTTTCTAGATCCAAGACTCGCAGCAGGCAATAGTTCTTGAAGTCCAAAACAGCTTCACTAGTCTTCCCGAAAACCATCAGAGATCGAATGAGAGATAAAGCTTCAGTGTCCACATTGTTTTCATCTGTAGCAGCATTTTTATGGAGAGAAAGACGGCGAACAAATTTGGTTTTGGTCGTCTCGTCACAAAGCAATGTGACAAAGTTCTTAGAGATTGGCATGTGCAGAATGACCTCATGCATCATACTGTAAGTTTGGCATGTGGTCTTCACGTTTTTGTTGTTGCTGACATAAACACGCTCAATGATGTTCCTATCCTTGAGCTCATCAAAAGCAATCGCAGCATCTGGGGTGCTATTTGAAGGATGTAAATCCACAAATCCCTCAGCTAACCATAGTCTAAACAGACTTTTCCTCTTGATCTGATAATCAATTGGGAACATACCAAAATATAGCAAACAGGCTTTCAGAGCATGATTTGGCAGACTGGTATAGTTGCGGATCAGCACCCGTCGCATTTCTTCAAAAGTTCCGTCAATCTTTAAATGATAATGTAACTTGTTGCAGATATCTTTGCATGAAGATCCTGTTGGCCAACCTTTCGTTTGCAAGAATTCACCTATAGTTACCAGAGCAAGTGGCTGGCCACCACATTTCTTCAAAATTGCTTCTGAATCCTTGTGTTTGTAACAGGAATATTCTTTATTTGGGCAAGCTTTGGAGGAGAACAATTGTTTCGAGCATCCCTTGTCAAGTCTTCTCATTTTGTGCACATAATTTTCAGCGGAGCTGCAGGCATTAGCTACTGATTGAATAGTAGTTGTCACTAGTATTCTGCTGGAAGCAGCACTATTGTCTGGGAAGGCTGATTTGATGTTTCTCCACATATCTTGTGTTTGAATGTCGTCAATCACAATTAAATACCTAAAAGAAAACAATCAAGAAAGAACTTAAATCCATTCTTTAAGCACTATAATTTGTTACTTCAGAAAAATATTCCCTTAATAGAAAAGTCAGTTTTACACCCTAACAGTTGCCAAGTCTGGAAATCAACCTTGAACTGCAGAACTGGACATATCACACTGTTGAACAACTAAAACTGATCAGTTTAATTAGTACCACTATGAGACCCAAACTACCCCCATTCTCATTGATGCATCTACCTGTGGCAGCAGATTTTAAACGCAAGGATATGCAGCCAGAAATTTGGGGAAAATGGCCACCACTTGCAGTGAGTCTGAGGTGGCCCTGTCATGTTAGCTAGGTTGAATGATGAATGGTACATTCTGTTGGTAATTTGACATAATGGTAAATTAATTGGAATCGATTGTATTTATGTATCATTAATAAGGAGTCAAATTTAACACTTTAATTATGTGTCTATTAAATTGACATAATGGTAAAATTATTGACAAAGTGGTAAATTGATATATGTTACTCCTTAATTATGTGTCTATTAAATTTAACACTTAATTATGTGTCTATTAAATTTAACACTTTAATTTATGGTAGAACGGTAACATATATCAATTTTACCATTGACAAGTGATTTTCAAATTATAGATCTGAAATATCATTGAACTGTTCATGGTAGAACGGTAAATGTTTGAGTTGTAATGACGTTGAAATAGAGTTCAAAATATTGTATATACAAGACGAGATAGAAGGAAAAATAGAGAAGTTTTGGGTAATCTGCTTTCGCAGTGTTCCCATATACATGGTTTTTAAGGCAACAAGGCGAGACGTGGCGAGCCACTCGTTCGAGTCGACTAGGCGACACCTAGGCGACCATAAGGCGAGGCAAGGCGACGCCTTATCATTCTAAGAAATAGGAAAATAGCAGCAGGGACTAGGCAAGAAAAAGGGAAAAAGGGAAAAAAGAAAAACCAGAAAAGGGCAAATGTAAAGAGAATGTTTGGCCCAGCCCAATAGGCAGCCCACTAGTGTGTCCTTATCCCTTCTCAGCTCATCTCTCATCTCACGGACGCAGAGCACTGCCACCGCACGCATCGCTCCTCCTCGCAGGCGCAGCGCCACCACTTCTCCTCCCTGCTTCACACACGCAGATGCAGCGCCGCCGCATCTCCCTCCTTCACGCAGGCGCAGCTCCGCCGCATCTAGCGCTGCCGCATCTCCTCCCTCATGGCTCACGCAGGTACAGCGCCGCCCGCCCTCCCTCGCACTGCTCTTGGTTGCGTGCACTCAACCTGCCCTCCGCTCCTTCCCTACCTCTTGCTGCTGCTCCCTCAGATCAGCCGCAGATGACCCAGGCGGCGCCGGATCCGGTGGGGATGAGCGAGGAGGTAGCTGCATGGCCTCTCCCATCTCTCCCAATTGATTTCCTCTTCTTTTGGCTAGGCGTCGGGGACGACTTACTCCCTGCGAGCGCCTCGACGCCTAGGCGACGCCTAGGCGACGACTAGGCGACGACTTAAAAACCATGCCCATATATGCTGAAATGGAATCAGATGACTCCTAAACCAACTTTTAATGAAGAGACTCGATGTAGGAGATCTAGTGGAGATGCTTTTATTTAGAAGGAATATATGCAATGTGCAAATGAACATTCAAATAGTTCATTTGCCAATAGAAACTCGATTAACAATATTGAAATAACAGGTATGTGATTAAAATTGCTGTTGAGTGTTGACAAATAAACTAGCAAAATTAAAGAGGGAAATGAAGCAAAATAGTTTGTTACCTTTTGTTATGCAACTGTTTTCTTATATCTTCGCAAACCTGTCGATCCTTTGTCGACGTGCCCTGAGAACAACCGGCATCGGCGGTGAGTTCACTGAGCACGTCAGCCAGCAACTCCGTCGGCCGCCTGCCGGCGGCACAAACCCACGCGTGTTTCTCGAATCTTCCGCCGCCGGTTTGGCTGTTGTACACTTGGGCGGCCACTGCAGTCTTCCCCAATCCGCAGAAGCCGACGATGGCGATCACCTTCAACTGCCCCGTGGCTTCTGCCAGCTGCTCCAGGAGCTCCGCCCGGAGCCCGTCGACGCCCACCAGATCTGTGTGAAGGATATTGCGCGGATGAAATACCTGCGACGGCGATTCATCCATCGGCGCAGCAGACGATTGCGGCGCCCCTGCACCTGCTAGGTCCTTGTATCTCTTCATCTGCTCGTATATCTCCGTTGACTTGTTCCTGAGCTTCTTCCGCTCGCCGGCGAACTGCAGACGAGTGCGCAGCATCTTGGGGAGTCCGACGATTTTGCGGAACGAGGACGGCTGCTGCTTCCAGATCGCGTGGTATGTGAGGCCGTCCAAGAAATCCTCGATGCCGAAAGCCAGCTCGCGCAGGTCTTCGATCCACAAACTCGACACGGCCCCGTGGCCGTCGCCCTGCTCACACGACGCCTCAATGGTACCGAGGATCATGCGAAGCTCCAAGACGAGGAACCCGATGTCGCTCTTCACGCTCTTGTGCAGCTTGTACCTCTCGTGGCCCAGCGAGATGAGCTTCGGCACGATGGCTCTGATTAACCCGCCCAGAAGGGCGGCCTCCATCTTCGCCGCCTTGAGATGGAGCATGCGCTGGATCAATTGAGCACCAGCTTCGTCCCAGATCCCATATCCGAGTCCCTTCTTCGCAGTCGGGATCGGGACTCGCGGTTGACTGAGAAGGGGATCTCAGGCTCTCCTCACCTCTCAGCTTGTGGGGCTTGGAGAAGACTTGAACAGTGCGCTTCAAAGTCGAATGGTTCGAGGGTAAATCCGTAAAATGTAATACGGGGCTAGAAACGATAAATTAGGCGGGTGTTCGAATACTAATAAAAAAATAATTACAGAACTCGCATGTAAATGGTAAGACGAATTTATTAAGATTAATTAATCCATTAGCATATGTTTACTGTAGCACAACATTATCTAATCACGGACTAATTAGGCTCAAAAAATTCGTCTCGCAAAATACACGCAATCTATACAATTAGTTATTTTTTAGTCTATATTTAATATTCCATATATATATCAAACATCTGATGTAATGGGATATAAAGTTTTAGAAAGGAACTAAACAAGACCTTGCTGAGACCGTGAGAGCCCGTGATTTTCTAATTAGATAAGGCTTGATCGGCTGTATGTTGTCTGAACACTGGCATTCGGTACTGACGTACTGTCTTTTATGTAGTATTTATCTTTATTGTGCAACTTGCATGAGCCTTGTTTAGTTTCTTCTTAAAAGTTTACACTATATCCTATCGAATGTTTGGACACATAGAGAATTAAATATGGACTAAAAATAACTAAATGTATAGATTGCGACTACTTTGTGAGACGAATCTTTTAACCCTAATTAGTCCATGATTTGACAATAAAGTGCTACAGTAACACATATGTTAATGATGGATTAATTAGGCTTAATAAATTCGTCTCGCGGTTTACTGATGGATTCTGTAATTTATTTTTTTATTAGTATCTAAACATATCATGCGACACCTCATATGACATCCGATATGATACCCTAAAACTTTACATCCTAAAATTAAACGAGGCCTAATTGGATGGATACAAAAGCAAAAATGTCTTGCGGCATGTACTGCTGGACGGCGGCTACTATCCTCACCGTCAAAAGATGTTCTCGAGATCTATGACAGACAGCCAGATCTACTAGCCATTCAGCAGTATTTTTCTATCGAAAAAACTAGGCAGATCGGTGAGATTTCAGCCAAGCGAACAGCCTGTTTCTTTTTCCACCGTATTCTCCTTGTATTTTCTTTTTTCAAAAAAATTTATCTCACAAAATACACGCAATATGTATAATTATTTATTTTTTTAGTCTATATTTAATATTATATATATATATATATATATATATATATATATATATATATATATATATATATATATATATATATATATATATATATATATATATATCAAACATTCGATGTAATAGGGTAAAGATGTAATAGGGTAAAGTTTTTAGGAAGGAACTAGTGAGACCGTGAGAGCCCGTGATTTTCTAACTGGATAAGAGCAGGTATAATAAGCTGTTTGAGCCGGCGAGATGAGCTCCACATCAGCACAAAAAATGCCACGTTAGGAGAGATGTTGCCGAGCGGGCGTTTAGCTTCTCGCCGGGCTGAATCACAGATTACGAGACAAAACGCCTGCTTGCAGCCAGATGCTAGCTGGGAGCTGCCGCTATGTTCTCATTTGCACATAGCTGTGACTGTAAAATATTAATTGCTCCTGAATTTGATACAGCCGGTATCTCGTCCAAGCTATTGTACGAGTAGGCTATATCACTTGCTTGATGTGACATGGCACATGTATTTAGCCAGCAGTTGACTAAATCATTAAACTTGCTCTAAGGCTTGATCGGCCGCATGTTCTCTGAACACTGGCATTCGGTACTGACGTACTGTCGTGTCTGTGGCATTTATCTTTATTGTGCAACTTGCATGAGCCTCGTTTAGTTTATTCGTAAAAGTTTACATCATATTTTATCAAATGTTTGGACATATAGAAAATTAAATATAAAATATACAGATTGCGACTATTTTGTGAGACGAATCTTTTAAGCCTAATTAATCCATAATTTGACAATAAAATGCTACAGTACACACATGTGTTAATGATAGATTAATTAGACTTAATAAATTCGTCTCGCGGTTTACTGATGAATTCTGTAATTTATTTTTTTATTAGTATCCAAACATGTCATGCGACACCTCATATGACATCCAATGTGATACCCTAAAACTTTACATCCTAAAATTAAACGATGCCTATTTGGATGGATACAAAAGCAAAAATGTCTTGCGGCATGTACTGCTGGACGGCGGCTACTATCCTCACCGTCAAAAGATGTTCTCGAGATCTGTGACAACCTTGTCTCTTCGTCATATTCTCCTATGCCAACTAGCCTGTTCGCTTAAAATTATCAGCCAAATCAACTAGCCATTCAGTAACGTTTTTCTGTCGAAAAAACTAGGCAGATCTGTGAGATTTCAGCCAAGCGAGCAGCCTGTTTCTTTTTCCACCGTATTCTCCTTGTATTTTCTTTTTTCAACAACACTACTTCGTGTAGGGCCCACCCATGCTGCCGCACGCTTCTGTCAGTCACCGCTCACAGTATCACACCACTCTCTCTTTTCAAATGTTTTTTAACTGTGCTCCTTCGCTAGCAGCTTACACACATAAATATTCGACCCTTCTATTTCTTAACAATCGCACCCCGAGGTCCCAATTGGCCCATAGATGCCTCTTCCATTTATAAAAGCATGAACCACAACCTGAAATCCCTAATTCTTTCCTTTTCTTCATCCCATTCCTTCTGGTGGCTGGCGGCTAACAACTCAGTTGCGGTGGCGCACAACTTGATCTCGCATCTGGCTATCCGGCACACCCATGTTCCTCTCCTATTCCCCTTCGGTATCTTCTCATGGAGCCATGGAGGTCTTAGCACTCAAATGAACACTAGCTGTGTACAACATGATAGGTGGCACCGCAGCAGCGCCGACGCCGGCGGTCAAGAAATCAGTAGCATCGCTCAGTCGAAGGACGTGCAGATTACCAACCCCAGATGGACGTGTTGGCACTTGGTGATGCTGCAGATGCCATGGTTATCAAATGCCATCAAAATTTTGGTAAAATTTCATCAAATTATGAGTTTTTGACTAGTCAACAGGTTGAATCCTAGGTTGAATTTGTCAAATTTTTCAAAATTTGTCCATATCAGGAGACACTGAATATTTTTTAGCTTTTGAATCAAAGAACCTTGGCTGCAACGTCAGCATCGTGTGAGCACCTAGTGCGCAGCACACGAGCTCAACGGCATCATGCGAGCGGCACAGTGCGTGGTGCGAGAGTGCACGACAACAGAGGTTGGATGTGGTGCGAGCCTGACGGCAGAAGTGTGGCGCAAGCGGCCCAGTGCTCACGCGAGTGAGCATGAGCATGGCGCCACCATGCTGGAGATATCTTGGTTGTTGTGAAAGAGAATGGAGGTAGTGTAGACTTAGATTGCAGTCACACACCAACAAGAGCTGGATCGCCCAATGCTGCACACAACCAAGACACGCAGTGGAGAGGGGCCCAAACAACAAAGCTCATCATCAAGTCAACAATTCACTGCAGGGTGTGCACTGACTCTACAGTATAGTAGTATCATTAGTGCTACCGTCGGTTCATGGTCTAAACCGGCAGTGACACTCAACGTATCATTGCCAATTCATGGGCCAATCCAGCAGTGCTAGCCATGTACCATGCCACTAACAATTTGTAGGGGCGGTTTTTTAGGGTTTGTAGGAGCGGTTGGCAACCGTGGCTACAAATGCTCAGTTTGTAGGGGCGGTTGGCCAGCCGCCCCTACAAATCGATTTGTAGGAGCGGCTGGGTTGGATATTGAGCCGTCCCTACAAATCAATTTCCAAAAATCACAAAAAAGGCTAAAAAATAGCAGAATTTTTTTTAATCCGGGGAGGCCACAGATTAAAAAGAGAAATCAGAGTTCTTCAACAATTTTAAATTTAAATTTCAAACAGCATTTTGAAGCAGTAAATGATTTCAAATGAAGAAGTTGTAAACAGTAAAGTTTCATAACAATTCGAGATCTACAACTTTTATTTTGGTCATTTCTCCATTTAAGGTCATTTAAAAAAATTTAAATTTTAGTACTTCATTTTTACTATTCAGTGTCTATTTATAGGGGTGGCTCATCAATATTGAGCCGCCCCTACAAATCGCATCTGTAGGGGTGGCTAGATATAGAGTCGCCCCTACATATCAAGCTGTTTGTAGGGGCGGCTCATAACACCAGCAGCCCCTACAAATGAATTTATAGGGGTGGCTCATTTGGGCACCATTTGTAGAGACGGCTCAATATAGAGACGCCTCTAAAAAAAAGGGCATTGATATAAATCCTTTTTGTTGTAGTGATGGATACCACTACCTGTTGATGTTTTGATCCGACAGTGATAGCCTATTATCATTGCCAGGTTGTTGAACTGGTAGTGATTGGCCACCCACATCATTTCTGATTAATCTCTACCGGCATAAATTTTGGCCGTGATGTATGGGGTTCCGACCTGGCAGTGATTATTAGTTCTCACGTAGTGCAACATAACTGAGTTTTAAGGTGTAGTTGGCACCCACTCCCAATCCTTCTTCATGGGCCTGTTTAGGACTGCTCCGTCCATGTTTTCTCATATAGCTCCACAAACTTTGCTCTAGAGAAAAAATGTAGAGTTGTGAGAGTATCTAAAGAGATACTTTTAAAACTTCAGTTTTTTGTGAAGTTGCTCTATAATGGAGTTTCCAAAGCATAGTGGTGGGGCTCTACCACCGCACAAAACAAGATAAGTGGTCCAATCATGTCCACAAAGTCAACTTCGATTGTTTATTTCTTCTCGGTGAACAAAAACAACTGGGCCACAAAGTCCAACCAAACAGCTAATGAACGAAAACAAACAATCAAGATCTCCAGTCCGGCCCCCAAAGACGACCAAACTGTTTGCATTGTGAACTCAAAAGCTTGCTCCTTCCACTGACTGCTGCGTAAACGCGGTTTCTTCTTCTCTCGAAGGCGGCAGCCAAGCCTTCGTGCGTGCAGGGCTGCAGGCAGGCTCCAATCCGGCCATCTTCTTCCAGGTTAGTGATCAGTACTCAGTAGTCATCCTCTTGAGTCCTATGATTCTATCACCTATGGAGTACTGCTTTAGCTAGCTAGGCAACTGCTTCTCAATCGAAGCCTTGCCACTGTCATAGTCAGTAGTAGTTTCTTTATCCATTTGTGGGCGATCAATGCTTTTTCACTAGGCGGCGGCGGCTTCTCATGGAAGAATTGAAGCCGCCGCCGGCTGCCTGCAGTCCTGTCGCAGATCGGCGAGATGAATTGGATGGGTTTCGTTTACAGAACTTGTTGGCGTACTGTAATTTATCCCGTCGCAGATGAACTAACATTGGAATAATCTTCTGGAGTCAACAGTTAACGGAATCATTACTATAAATTGTTGGGGCTGCAATGCAAGTGCACTGTACCGAGCCCCAGTGCTCTTCAACATGTTCCTGATAACTGTGTGTGCCAAATACAGCTTTAATAAACAAGACAAAGAACACCAATAACAGACTAATCGTCCAGTGTGAACAACCTGTTGAGATAATTAAACTTAAAATTACAGGATCTTAGACTTAGCCTAAACATGATCACTAACTTAATCCTATACATAATTGATCTTAGTGACTAACAAGAGTCTGTGGATAGCATCTGAGCGTCTCTGTATATAATCATTGCAATACTTAGAGCCAAAAGGCAACGTTTGCTATTTTTTCACGTTTCCATGGAAATGTAAAATGCATTTCGTATGTTACAGATTTACAATACTGCATCATATAATTTAGTTTTCCTATAGCTGAACAAATTATTATTATTATTTTTTTTGCTTGCAGACTGCTTTGTTAAATGGTTTGATAATTCCTGGAACATAGTAGAGCAGGGTGAAGTTACACGAGTATGGACCTTCTGGAGTGGTACAAAAAATCATGCCACTGGAATTATTAAAACAAATTACAAATAATTTCTCTGAGGAACAGAAACTTGGTAGTGGAACATTTGGGAAAGTTTATAAGGTATGAATATAGCTGAATGACCAACTGTGGTGTATGTAATAATAGTACTACTGATAAATGTTCCCGCAATCACATCTGTTACAACCTATACCGTCAACTATGGTTTACTTCAGCCCTAAACACCCATAATTATATTCGGATGTGAAACAAGTACATGCATGTATATCACCACAATATTAGGACACCTGAAAAAACCCACTTATTATAAGATAGGCATGCACGTTCTATTTTCATCAGTAGTTCTATGCCGTTTGTGTACAAGTTAGGTGGTTAACTTTTCATGGATGAAAGAGGACGAATTGGTGTCTTCTGGTGTTAATATGCACACTTGTCCGTCAACTAGCTTATTATCCTACCTAATTTAGCAATAAGATGTGATTATTTTATCAGTTCATTAGACAACTCTAATTCCCAACCACTGTAATGTGGACTATATACATTTCTTTGTATCCAAATTTATTCTTCCATAAGGAACATGGCCTCTTCATATATAGTTGCGCAGCTTAACCTTCAGATGAATTTTACATTACTTTTGGGAGTTTTTCCTTTAATTTTTTGATTCATTATATGTCCTTCACTTTTTCCTGATATATGCATTGATGACGTTAATTAGTTACTTACTCCCTCTGTCCCTGAATAAATAGATTCCTGGAGTTGTCTTAAGTCAAACTTTTTTAAACTTGGACCGAATTTGTAGAATAAAACATCAGGATTTATGACATCAATCTAGTATCATTAGATGTGCCATAGAACATATTTTCATAATGTGCTCATTTTATATCATAAATGTTATTACTCTTTTGTATAAAGTTAGTCAAACTTAAAAAAGTTTGACCGGCACGGATTCTAGGAATTTATTTATTTGGGGATAGAGGGAGTATTTGAGTTGCTTGTTGGTTATTGGATTCAAAATGGTAGTTTCTACAATTTCTGGGCACTTGTTTGGTAAAGTTGACTGTAATTAAGTACTTGGGCTCTATTTGGCAATTTGTAATCCCGTGACCTTGATTACGTTGTTTGGTGCCTGAGTCTCTCTTGTAACAACTTAGTCACAAAATTCTATGTGGATCTCTAGGTTGTAGTTGTTCAATCTTAATCATGACCCCACCAAAATCAGGACCTGATATTTGATCTTCGAGAACTTCTTGCCTTAAATTTTTTTCCTCAGCAGCCATCTGTGTGATCTCTTTTGACTATATGTAGAGTAGTAGGCACATATTATTGAGATCAATATGAGCATGAGTATTTACCCCTTAACATTTATTCTGTCAATACTGGAAAACCAGTGCACAATGGGGAAGAAATTGCTGTGAAAATGCTACATCTAATGCCAGAACATGATGATCTTGAGCAATTCAAGAGAGAGTTTGAAAACCTTAGGAGACTCAGACATCAAAATATTGTGCAACTACTTGGCTACTGCTATGAAATTAAGCTGGAATATGTTGAGCTCAGTGACGGAAGAACAGTTTTTGGCCAAAACATCTATAGAGCACTCTGCTTTCAGTATATGCACAAGGGAAGTCTGCGAAAGCATCTTTCTGGTAAGTTGTCCAATACATTGGCTATGGTGCTCATTATATACCCCAACAGTATTCAACTATATATGATTTATCTACTACCCTTTGTTCATACTGCAGATGAATGTCATGGACTTGATTGGCAAACACGATACAAGATTATTAGAGGAACATGTGAGGGTTTGAAATACCTTCACGAGGGTTTGGAAAATCCTATTTATCATTTGGATCTAAAGCCTGACAATATATTACTAGGCAAGGATATGGTGCCAAAACTTGCTGATTTTGGTTTATTGAAGCTTGTCTGCAACGACCATACCCAAGCTACACAGAGTGTTGTAGGAACAATGTAACTGTTACCTCTCTAAACAAAATTTTGAAATCAATAAAAAATGTTTTTGTAACACTTTTGCATCTATCATTTATGTTTTCATGCAGTGGACACTTGCCTCCGGAATACATTGAGAGAAATTTAGTCTAAAAAAAGTTAGATATATTTAGCTTGGGTGTTGTAATGATACAGATAATGTCCGGAGAAAATGGCTACCACCAGAGTGCATACATGTCTTCCCAAGAATTTATTAACCTTGTAAGATGAGTTATATCATGACCCATAGCTAGATATATCTTTCTTTGACCAATATTGCATTATGCCTGGTATACTTATTTGATACTAACAACATATTTTATTTATCCAACCTGTAGGTTCTTGAAAATTGGAGAAATAGGCTAGAGGAAACACTGAGGTGTACGTCACTATAAGCTGAGTGTCATCAAGTGAAGAGAGCTATTGAAATAGCACTAGATTGCATCCATGCTGACCGAAAGAAAAGGCCTAAAATAGGGGACATCGTAAATTGGCTGAATGAAACTGAACAGATGATTAAGAAAATGGTAAGAGTCATTGACACAAACGCTCAATTCTCCCTGCAAGAATATATTTTCCTCTCCAATCAAGTAACGACTAAGCATTACACGTTGGAGTGTTATTGACATAGTTATTCTTGTTTCCTTCCAACTTTGAGGTCACTTTGAGAAACTATGTGGTGAAATACAAATTTTAATTTTCTTTGTTTTTCTAATCCATGAGAACATCCCCAGGATATGCTTTGAGATATCAGAGTATCAAACCCGTTTTAGAGAGGTATTCACATGATCTGCTAGTACCTGGGTTTAAGACTGTGGGCAGTCTCCTCTTAACTAGAGAACTTAGCATCTGAGCTTCCATTTTCAAGCTGGGGCAAATGTGTACATCTTAATTCCTTGTTTCTCAAATTAGATATTCAGAAACATTGAATATCACTGATTCTTTGAAAAATAATAGATTTATTCTTTTATGTGATGATGTTGTGTGTTGATGATCTCCAAAATTTCAATGCAGACAATTGGTTCTGTCTCCAAGTTAGTCAGTGAGGTAGAGTCCATGGCTGTTTCTGTAGCACCATCCTTTTTTTTGCGATGAAAGAAGAATTATATTATATGATAGCTGGGCCACAGCTAATAACCAGCGGACCAGTGGGACCAATGGAGACAAGCAGCGAGGTGAGGAAGTTATTTACTTGTTGAAACAGCAATTTACTTTAGTGAGGCAAAACATGTTTGGGTAGTTGTTTTACTAGGATCTGATGGAAAATAAATATAAATGTGTTGGGGCTTAGGCTGCGTAGGTTGTATGGATGGCGGATGGGAGGTCGAGATTTGAAGGTCCGTCGTCGCATAGGAGGAGCCGTGATCGGCGTTAGGGCTGTGCGACAACAGGGAGACGAGGAACAGGCGCCTGGGCGCCTAGGGGAGATTATATCTCAATCCCAGGCTAATCGTATTCATGCCAAACTGTTTGCACTTATACAAGACTCGATAACTGACTCCTAACTTTTAGGGACTAATTGAACTATCCAGCTAACAAACTTTGAATTATAAAATATGTCTATTAGACTCCTAACAGACGAATATGACTCAAACTTCTTCATGCCGCACGCTGACTCCGCGTGGCTGGTGATCACGCCCAATCTGCTCTCTCTGCGTTCCATCTCTCAGCCACTGGTTTTGTCACGGCGGCGATACACCTTTCCCACCATAACATCTCTCCCCTCCCTGACAAACAGCTCGTCCTCGAGCTGGAAGTCAGGGAAGCGGATCTTGAAGGCTTCAACCGGTTCCCAGGTAGCTTTCGACTCATCGAGGCCTGTCCACTTGATGAGGACCCACCAAGTGCCATGATGCAGCTGAGCCTTGATCGCACGTTCCGGCTGGAGAAGAAGACGACCATGGCGAAGTGGAGGATGGGCCGGCAAGGTTGCTGGTGGCGTCCCCCGGAACGGCTTGAGGATCCCGATATGGAACACGTCATGAACTCTTGCGCTGTCGGGAAGCTGAAGCCGATACGCCACAGCGCCAATGCGCTCAATCACCTGGTAGGGACCTGCATAGCGTGGGCTCAGTTTGCCGCGCTTACCAGGGACTAAAGACTGAGCCGGGTGATGAAGCAGTCGAAGAAGCACCCAATCTCCCACAGCGAACTCCAAGGCACGATGGTCGCCATCATAGTGGCGCTTAGCATATGCCTGAGCTTGAAGAAGGCGCTTGCGAACATCCTGCAGGAAAGCGTCCCGATCACGTAGCATGTTGTCCACCGTTTCTGTAGTGGCCGAGCCCTCAGTGTATGACAAGAGGGCAGGTGGCGACCGACCAAACACCACCTCAAACGGCATCGCCTTGGGCGCTGAATGATAGGACGTGTTGTAGCAATACTCAGCCCACAGTAGCCAATCCAACCAGGCATGCGGCCGGTCACCAGTGATGCAACGTAAGTACATAGCAATGGTCTTGTTGATAATCTCCGATTGGCCGTCGGTTTGCGGATGGAACGCAGTGCTCATGCGAAGCTGCACCCTGGCCAGCTTGAAGAGGTCCTTCCACACATTGCCTGTGAAGACCGGATCCCTATCGCTTACTATGGAGCGAGGGAATCCATGGAGCTGAACAATTGTTTTGAAGAAGGCCTTGCCTACCGAGGCAGCAGTGTAGGGATGACTGAGCGCTATGAAGTGCGCATGTTTGGAGAAGCGATCCGCCACCATTAGTATAACGCTCTTGCCATTGACACGGGGAAGGCCTTCCACGAAGTCCATGGCAATATCTGACCAAACAGAAGAAGGCACTTCTAGGGGTTGGAGGAGACCGACAGGGTGGAGAGACTCCGTTTTGTTGTGCTGGAAAGTGACGCATGAACGCACACACTCCTCCACCAGACGGCGGTCATGATCCACGACGAAGTGTTGCCAAAGCCGCTGCAACATTTTCTAAATCCCCTCGTGGCCCACGGAGTGAGCCCGCTCCACGACCGTCGGCACCAGCGAAGATGACGCCGGCACGAAGACCTGGGCTCCGCGGAGGACAAGGCCATCCACCACGCGCCAAGGATTGCCGCGGGTAGCCACCACCATGTCGCGGAATGAACGAAGAGCCGGATCGTCCTGGAGCTCGCGGCGCAGCACCTCGTAGAGCTGGAATGATGGTCCGCTGAGCGCCGCTAGAATCGCATCCGGAGGGTCCCGAGGCACGATCTCATCACCATGACGGGACAAGGCATCTGCAACGGTATTGAGGTGCCCTGGCCGATACTCCACACTAAAATCAAAGCCGAAAAGCTTGCTTACCCATTGATGTTGAGGTACTGTGGAGAACCGTTGGTCGAGCAAGAACTTGAGTGCGAAGTGATCCGTGCGCACGGTGAAGTGTCTCCCCCAAAGATATGGTCACCAATGTCGCACGGCCTGGACCAATCCAATTAGTTCCCGCTCGTAGGCCACCAATTTCAAGTGACATGCAGTAAACAGACGGCTGAAAAATGCTAGAGCGTCGTCGCCTTGATGAAGAACCGTACCGAAGCCGGAGCCAGACGCATCACAATCAACCAAGAAGGGCCGATCGAACGCCGGAAGCTGCAGCACAGGCGCCAATGACAGGGCCTGTTTGAGGGCAGTGAAGGCTGCTGTCGCTTCATCTGTCCACGTGAACCCACCACTTTTCAGCAGCTTGGTGAGCGAGGCGGCATATCCCTGTATCAAGCGGCGGTAGTAGCCGGCTAACCCCAAGAAGCCACGCAGGCCACGGACTGCGCATGGTTGTGGCCAAGACGTGATGGCGCTGACCTTATCTTGATCCACGGCGACTCCATCGGCTGATATGATATGGCCAAGGTAGGCCACCGTCAGTTGCGCGAACGAACACTTGGACAACTTGAGCCGGAGCTGGTGCGACCGAAGAGCCGAGAGGACTGCGTTGAGGTGCTGCAAATGCGTAGACCAGTTGGGACTGTAGATGAGTATATCATCAAAGAAGACGAGAGCAAACTTGCGAAGGAACGGCTGCCGGACGGAGTTCATCAAACTTTGAAAAGTGGCCGACGCGTTTGTCAGGCCGAAGGACATAACCAGGAACTCAAAGTGACCTTCATGGGTGCGGAATGCAGTCTTCTCAATGTCGTCGACGTGCATCTGAACTTGGTGGTAGCCCGAGCGTAAATCCAACTTTGTGAAATACTTGGCGCCCTTGAGTTCATCAAGCAACTCCTCAACCACGGGAATGGGAAACTTGTCCTTAACAGTCTACTGATTGAGTGCGCGGTAATCGACACAAAACCGCCACGAACCGTCTTGCTTCTTCACCAAGAGCACCAGCGCCAAAAAGGCTGATGTACTGGGCCGAATAATTCCTTGCTGCAGCATGGACGCGCATTGAGTCTCCAACTCATCCTTCTGTAATTGAGCGTACCTGTACGGGCGCACCGCCACCGGAGCTGTGTTGGGCAGCAAGTGAATACGGTGGTAACATGGGCGCGCCGGCGGGAGCCCTTGTGGTTCAGCAAACACGTTGTCGTAGGAGGCGAGGAGAGTATCCAGCAGTGGCTGCTCGGCATGCACAACGTAGAAGCGGGTGGACTGGACGTCAAACCTTTGGGAGCCAATGCCGCGCCAGAACACGCGGTGACCACCACGCGTGAAAGCCATGCACAAATCATCAAAGTCCCACAAAATCAGCCCCAAGGTCCACAAGAAGGTGATGCCCAGCACCATGTCCCAACGGTCGAGCAGGATCGTGTAGCAGTCCACGGCGAACACCTCCTCGGCGATGCGGATGCCCACGTCCTGAGCCACGCCGCGGCAGTCCAAGCGGTCCCCATCCGCAACTGTCATGCCGACGCCCGGGCATGGTTGGAAACGAATCCCCGCACAACGGGCCACAGTGCCACTGATGAAGTTATGAGTTGATCCTGAATCGAGCAAGGCGATACACTGCTGGCCGCCCACCTGGACGTAGACCTGCATGGTCATTGTTGTGGGTATGCCGGCGATGGCCGCCAAGGAGATCGTAGGCTGTGGCAGATCGGCATCGGCACTGGGTTCATCGTCTTTAGAATCGGAGTCCGGCTGTTCCATAATGTAATCTGCTGCCTCCAGATAGAACAGTCGGGCACACTTGTGCCCCTAGACGTATGGTTCGTCGCAATTATAGCACAATCCCTTGCCCGCCGGGGTCAGCGTACCCATGGACGGAACTGGCGGCGGCGGCGCACCCGTGGACGGCACGACTGAAGCGGAAGGAGCCGAGTTCGACATGAAGTCTGATACCAGATTGTTGGGGCTTTGGCTGCATAGGTTGTATGGATGGCGGATGGGAGGTTGAAAGGTCTAGATGGCTAGAGGGGGGTGAATAGCCTTTTAAAATTTTCTACAAATACAAGCTAAACAAGTTTATCAATACAACAAATAGCGAGATGCAAGTTTTGCTTAGCCTACGGGGTGTTTGCAAGCCACCTATCCAATTCACAATTCTAGTATATTGGCACTCAACCGCACAAGTCAAACCGAGAAGGTAACTACAACTACAACTAGCAAGCTACACAAAAGAGCTACTCTAGCAAAGCTAACTAGCTAGCAAAGATAACTAAGAAAGTAATGCGGAGTTGAGTTAGGAGAGTTTCACCGAGGGGCGAAGTATTGAGCCAACCAATATGATCAACAATGAATACCAAGACAACCGAACACCAGGATCAATCAATCACAATATGAAAGTGATGACACGAAGATTTATCCCGAGGTTCACGTGCTTGCCAGCACGCTAGTCCCCGTTGTGTCCCTCTTCACCACGTGGTTCGGTGGCTAATCGGTCTCACACCGAGCCTCTCAAAAGGCGCCACAAGAACCTACCAAATGGCAAAAGGTTGCAATGACATGAGCAATTTACTAATGTTGCCTTTGGCGCTTCACCGAGGTAGGCACAAACCTCTTACAATCATCGGAGGTGGCCAAGAACAATCACCAACTCTTGCCAACGCCTCCAAGCTGCTCCAAGCCGTCTAGGTGGCGGCAACCACCAAGAGAAACAAGAATCCCGCAGCAAATCAACCACCAAGTGCCAACTAGATGCAATCTCACAATGCAAATGCACTTGGATCACTCAATCTCACTTCGAATATGCAAAGAAGCAAGAGAGATGAGTGAGAGGGGAGTTGTTTAGCTAAAAGTGCTTACAAGTGTGTCAAATGTCCAAGAGAGAGAGCTTTGAGCCGGCCAATGAGTATTTATAGATGTACCCCTTCGAATATAGTCGTTACGCACTTGAAACAGCCGAAGTCGTGCTGACCGGACGCGCTGGTCAAACTGACCGGACGCGCCGATCGCACAACGGCTACTTTCGCGAACCACCGACCGGACGCGCTGCACGCAACGACCAGACGCACGAAGCTTGACTGGACGCGCTGGTCCCGTGATTGACCGAACGCACTGGTCATGCCTGAGCAGCGCACAACAAAACAGCGATCAAAAAGCTGAAACACGCGCAGACACTGAACACTGACCGGACGCGTCCGGTCACACAGAGACCGCGTCCGGTCCAGCTCCGGTCACCACTGTGACCTTCGTTCGCCTTCGTTTGATTTCCGACTTCCGGCGTAGTGGAAAATAGTCGTTTCAACTCCCCGAAAACGCCTGAATCCCGCCGAGCTTGCGAGTGTGTTAGCTCGGCGGGAGGGAGAGAGGACCCCAAACCCTCTCTACCGCTCAAACTCCACCGCCTTCGCGAATGTGCTAACACCTCCAAGTGATCACGTCATGTGCGAGTGTGTTAGCATTTTCACAATTATTTTTCGAGGCGTTATTAGTTCTATCCAAATGCATATGATTATGAAATGCACACCTAGAGGCACTTAGGAGTTAAATAGCCACGTCATTCACCTCTTTATAGTACGGCTATCTATCCTATAATGTAACCACACCCACTAGGTGTCTTGGTTACTAAAACACAACCCTTAAGCATATACCTTTGCCTTGATCACGTAGGGTTGCGTCTGAATCCAAGTGTGGCCATCATGATCACCATGTCCATCTTGCCACCAACCTTGGAATGTACTAATCCTCATATGCTACATACAACTTAGGCATAGGATTAGTACTTAGGCATTGTCACTAATTACCAACACCAAACATAGAGCTTTTAATCTCTCCCTTGTTGGTAATTGGTGACAACCCTTTCACAAAGATATTATGATAAAATTTTGATTGAACCCATGTCACATTGTCCAAGTATATTACCATGTGTAATAAGTATGGATAAGTGATCATGAATTCAAATTGATAGCAATGGCTCCCCCTACATGTATGCTATATATTTGGATATTGGAAGCATACATGTTAGATAGGAAAGATTAGGAGCATTGACTACCAATAGGTGCTAAGTGTTTTAGATTATAGACCTTTGAAGCGTGATACCATCGGAGTAGCGATAAACACCATCTTAGCACCTTGTGTAGTTAGATACCACTTGAAAAAGCACAAACATAACTAGAAACCTCGTGAGATCAACATTATAAGCAAGGTTCTAGTACCACTTTAAAAGACATGAAGCAAGAAAAATCTAACTACTTCCTATTCATGCTAGTACTTTAATATACCACTCAAATTATACTAGCAAGTCACCACACAAGCAAAGTATCGGAGAAAAAGAAACGCATAACTATGCATCATACATATGAAGTGCACATGAAAATGCAACATTCATGTTTAAGAGCTTGCTCCCACTATTTGTGTGCTCAAAATTTTAGTTGATCCCCTTCTTTTATCAATTCTCCCTTTTAGGTTTTCTCCTCCTTTAGAATCTATCTTCGTGAACAACATTTTCTCCCCCTTTGGAACCAATAACCACAAGGGACCAATTTTAGATAGATTATCATGTTGAATTATGGGGTGAGGATCAAGTTTGTGATTTAACCTAGATTTCTTGCATAAATAAAATGCTTCGGTTTGATCCAAGGGCAAGCTTCTTCACACCTCACTAGAAGGGTTATCATGCACCATGTTGAAGCAAATATTTAGACAAGTGATCTAGATTAAACACTTAGGATCACAAGCTACTTAAACAAGTTATATGCTACCACTAGATCATACAAGTCATGGAAACAATAGTGGCACCATATAAACTTCAAAGTCATTTGATTTTCATGAATGAGCCTAGAACATGTAAATTATGACTAGATGCACTAAACAAGTCCTTAGCATAGAATGTATGACATGTCAACCAATTGTACCTTGGTGCTCAAAGGAGAGGCATGTCATAACATTGGGGTGCATCAACTCATGTTGGAGAAGTCAATTATGTTCAACTCATTCTTTAGCTTGTGAAATCTCTTCTCATCAAGTGGCTTGGTGAATAGATCGGCTAGTTGATCTTCGGTGCCCACACTCTCAATAGCAATGTCACCCTTTTATTGATGATCTCTAATAAAATGATGATGAACATCAATATGCTTTGTTCTTTGATGTTGAACCGGATTGTTGGTTAGCTTCACGGCACTTTCATTGTCACATAGCAATGGCACATTCTTGAAATTGAGTCCAAAATCCTTCAAAGTTGCCTTCATCCACAAGATTTGTGCACAACAACTACCGGCGGCGATGTATTCGGCCTCGGCGGTAGATAGTGCAATACTATTTTGCTTCTTGGATGACCATGAGACAAGTGACCTTCCCAATAGTTGATAAGTATCAGAGGTGCTCTTTCTCTCAACTTTGTCACCGGCATAGTCGGAATCCGAATATCCAACTAGCTCAAAGCTTGCACCCTTAGGATACCACAATCTAACATCTTGTGTATGCTTTAAGTACCTCAATATTCTCTTTGTTGCCTTCAAATGACTTTCTCTTGGTGAGGCTTGAAATCTTGCACACATGCATACACTAAACATCACATCGGGCCTTGATGTCGTCACATAGAGTAGGCTACCAATCATTGATCTATATAGCTTTTGATCCACCATGTTGCCACTCTTATCACTATCCAAACTTCCACTAGTGCCCATTGGGGTTGTAATGCTCTTTGCATCTTCCATGCCAAACTTCTTGAGCATATCTTTGATGTACTTGGTTTGGCTCACAAATGTTCCTTCCTTTATTTGTTTGATTTGAAGTCCAAGAAAGAAACTGAGTTCACCGATCATTGACATTTCAAATTCCTTTGCCATCATTTTCCCAAACTCATCACAATAATCTTGATTGGTTGAACCGAAGATGATATCATCAACATATATTTGCAATACAAACAAGTCTTTCCCAATCTTCTTGGTGAAGAGAGTAATATCCACTTTGCCCATGACAAATCCTTTGGTTAGCAAGAAGTCCCTCAATCTTTCATACCATGCTCTAGGTGCTTGCTTCAATCCATACAAAGCTTTTCTCAATTTGTAGACATGATTGGGTTTCTTGTCATCTTCAAAACCGGGAGATTGCTCCACATACACTTTCTCTTGAATGTACCCATTGAGAAATGCACTCTTCACATCCATTTGATATAGCTTGATATTATGAGCACAAGCATAGGCAAGTAAGATCCTAATTGCTTCCAATCTTGTAACCGGGGCATAAGTTTCACCAAAGTCAAGACCCTCTATTTGTGTTTAACCTTGAGCCACTAGTCTTGCTTTGTTCCTTACTACTATTCCATCTTGATCTTGCTTGTTGTGCAAGACCCATCTTGTTCCAATGACATTATGATCCTTAGGCCTCTCAACTAGTTCCCATACTTCATTTCTCTTGAAGTTGTTGAGCTCTTCATGCATTGCATTTACCCAATCCGGATCTCTCAATGCTTTATCAATGTCCTTGGGTTCTTCCATTGACACAAAAGAAGAGTGAGCACAAAATGATGCCAATCTTGATCTAGTTTGAACTCCCCTTTGTATGTCACCAATGATAGAATCTAATGGATGGTCTCTAGCAATATTGGTTGGTTGAAGCACTTGGACTTGATTGCTTGGATGTTGATGTTGATCATGAGTTGGAGATGATGAACTAGCCACTTGTTGATCTTGTTGCACTTGAGATGATGTACTAACTTGATTTTGTATTAGAGACCCACTAGCTTGTGTAATTGGACTTTGGAGCACTTGATCTTTGTTGTCATCCACATCAATCACTTGCTTTGGCCTAATATCACTAATATCCATTTCTTTCATAGCATTGGTCAATTGAGTTCCTCTCACATCATCCAAGTTATTTTCCTCATCTTGAGAGCCATTTGTTTCATCAAACTCAACATCATGAACTTCCTCAAGTAAACCACTAGCCAAATTCCAAACTCTATAAGCTTTGCTAGTAGTGGAGTAACCAAGTAAGAATCCTTCATCACATTTCTTCTCAAACTTGCTCAATCTAGTGCCCTTCTTCAAGATGTAGCATTTGCAACCAAATACCCGAAAGCATGCAATGTTGGGCTTTCTTCCATTTAAGATCTCATATGGTGTCTTCTCTAAGAACTTGTGGCAATAGAGGCGGTTGCTATAGAAACAAGCCGTGTTGATTGCTTCGGCCCAAAATGAATGACTCACATTATACTCATTCAACATTGATCTTGCCATATCAATTAAGGTTCTATTCTTCCTCTCAACTAAGCCATTTGATTGAGGTGTATACTTGGCCAAGAATTGATGCTTGATTCCAAGCTCATCACATAGCTCATCAACTCTTGTATTTCTAAACTCACTTCCATTGTCACTTCTTACTTTCTTGATTGTGGTCTCAAACTCATTTTGCACTCTCTTGATGAACTTCTTGAATATGTCAAATACATCACTCTTGTCCATAAGAAAGAATACCCATGTGTATCTAGTGAAATCATCCACAATCACAAAGCCATACTTGTTGCCACCAATGCTTGTGTATGTAGTTGGCCCAAATAAATCCATGTGCAACAACTCAAATGCCTTGGAAGTACTCATAATGTTTTTCAATGGATGAGTATTGCCTACTTGCTTTCCGGCTTCACATGCACTACATAGCTTATCTTTCTCAAATGTGACATCCTTCAAGCCTCTAACTAAGTCATGCTTCACTAACTTGTTCAATTGCTTCATGCCAACATGACCAAGTCTTCTATGCCATAACCAACCCATACTTGATTTGGTGAGCAAGCATGTTGAGAGTTGAGTGTCACTAGCATCGAAATCAACCAAGTATAGATTCTCATATCTAAAGCCCTTGAAGATCAAATTGGAGCCATCAACACTAACTATCTCCACATCATCAACACCAAATATGCACTTGAAACCTATATCACACAATTGAGCAACCGAGAGAAGATTGAAGTTCAACTTTTCAACTAGGAGCACATTGGAAATGCTATGATCATTTGAGATTGCAATCCTTCTAAGAGCCTTCACATCACCCTTGCTATTGTCACCAAATGTGATACTATCAATGCCACTATCATTTGATTTGAGAGAGTTGAACATTCTTGAATCACCGGTTATATGTTGAGAGCACCCACTATCTAGCACCCAATGCCTTCCTCCGGCCTTGTATTTACCTACAAAATAAATTAATGTTTCTTAGGTACCCATACTTGTTTGGGTCCTTAGAGGTTAGTAACTAAGCTTTTTGGTACCTAAATGGCCTTCTTCTTTGGACCCACAATTGGTATACCAACAAACCTAGCATGCACACCTTTCTCACCCTTGGTAAGCACATAACAAGAATCAAAAGGAATGTAATCCATTTTAGCATGAAACTTGTTGTTGTTCTTGTTCATTTTATTACAATTGATCTCTAGATGCCCAACTTGCTTGCATCTATTACAATAACGACCATTGCTCTTCACAAAACAAGACTTTGGAGTAGCAAAGGCCGCCTTGCCCTTCTTGGGAGTATAGCCCAAACCCTCTTTGTTAAGAGAGAACCTTTAGCTACCCAAGCATTTTAGCAAGCGAGCATCCCCACCATAGGCATTGCCTAATGCGCGGGTGAGATCATCCACCTCTCTCTTGAGAGTCTCATTCTCAACCACAAGTGATGAATCACTAGTAGTAGAGGTAGAGTTGGTTATGGTGGATGATGATGAGCTACATGAAGCATTAGTAGGACCAACAAATAAAGAATCATCAATAATATCACATGTTAGTCCAATATCAAAAGTGACAATCACTTGCTCCTCCTTAGCTTCCTTCATGAGCTTCTCCAACTTGAGGTTCTTTTCCTTGATGAGCTCAAGTAGAGTGGAGTGGGCTTCCTTAAGCCTAGTGTGAGCAATTTTAAGATCCTCGTGGTCCTCCTTTAGACACTCACGAGAAGCCTCTAGCTCATCAAAGGATTTCCTAAGAGCTTTGAGCTCTTGTTCAATTCCTTTGCACTCCTTACTCTTTTTGAGAGCAACAAGCTCCTCCATCAAGGCATCATTTTCATTGCTCTTGGCAATGAGCTCTTGCTCCAAGATTTTGCACTTCTTGGTTGTCCTCTTGTAGCCCTTGCTCATTTGATCTATTATGCCCAATAGATCATCCTTGGAGTAGTCCTCATCCTCCTCATCATCACTCCTACAACCATCACTAGCACAAGAATCATCATCACTATCATCATATTTTACCTTGGTAGGCTTGGCCATAAGGCATGTTGATGTAGTGTCGAAGATGGATGGCTTGTTGGAGAGGGCGATGCTTGCAATGGCTCGCCGAGTGGTCCTCTCATCATCACTAGAGCTATCATCATCACTATCGGAGTTATCACTATCCCAAGTGACCACATAACCACCACCCTTCTTCTTCTTGTTGATAGTGAAGCTCTTCTTCTCTTTCTTCTCCTTCTTATCCTTCTTGTTCTTCTTCAACTTCAACTCTCCATCATGATATCTTTTGTCTTCATAGGGGCACTTTGCCACTACATGATCGGGGCTATTGCAATTGTAGCAAAGCACCTCCTTTGCCTTCATGAAGTCCCTTCTCTTCCTTGCCCCATTTCCTTTCTTCTTCATGAACCTCCCCATCTTGTGCACTAGGAGGGCCATGGTCTCATCATCGAATGGATCATCATCATCACTCTCCACCTTGCTCTTGCCCTTAGAAGATGAAGCCTTGAATGCAATGGGCTTTTCTTGCTTGACCTTGGTCTCCTTCTTCTCTTCTATCTCATCTTCATCATCATTATATTGGGCATCGGTCATTATATCTCCAAGCACATCGGTTGGTTTGACCTTGTCCAATCCCTCTCTAAAGATCATTCTTCTCAAGGTGGCAAACTTCTTGGGTAAGCACATCAAGAACTTGTGTGAGAAGTCCTTGTCCTCAACCTTCTCTTCAAGCCCCTTGAGATCATTGACAATGACTTGGAGCCTATAGAACATCTCCGGGATGGATTCATCATCCTTCATCAAGAAAGTAGAGAACTTGTCCTTGAGCATATATAGCTTGGCACTTTTTACCGTTGAAGTGCCTTCATATGTTTCTTCAAGCCTTATCCAAAGCTCATTTGCCTTTTCAAGATCTTTGATTTGCTCAAATACTTTGTCATCAATGGCACGGTAGATTGTGTCAAGTGCCGCCATGTTGCATTGTTTGTTGATGCGGTCATTTGGAGTGAGATTTTCTTCATCAAGAATGATGTATCCTTCTTTGGTCACATCCCAAACCTTCTCATGTATATTGCCTAGATATTGCTTCATCTTCCTTTTCCAATGATCAAAGAAAGAGACGCCATCAAAGAATGGAGGCTTGCCATTAACATGATTGAACATAACTTGAGCCATCTTGCACCGAGATTGTTAAGCCTTGCAAACGGTGACCACGGCTCCGATACCACTTGAAAGGTCTAGATGGCTAGAGGGGGGTGAATAGCCTTTTAAAATTTTCTACAAATACAAGCTAAACAAGTTTATCAATACAACAAATAGCGAGATGCAAGTTTTGCTTAGCCTACAGGGTATTTGCAAGCCACCTATCCAATTCACAATTCTAGTATATTGGCACTCAACCGCACAAGTCAAACCGAGAAGGTAACTACAACTACAACTAGCAAGCTACACAAAAGAGCTACTCTAGCAAAGCTAACTAGCTAGCAAAGATAACTAAGAAAGCAATGCGGAGTTGAGTTAGGAGAGTTTCACCGAGGGGCGAAGTATTGAGCCAACCAATATGATCAACAATGAATACCAAGACAACCGAACACCGGGATCAATCAATCACAATATGAAAGTGATGACATGAAGATTTATCCCGAGGTTCACGTGCTTGCCGGCACGCTAGTCCCCGTTGTGTCTCTCTTCACCACGTGGTTCGGTGGCTAATCGGCCTCACACCGAGCCTCTCAAAACGCGCCACAAGAACCTACCAAATGGCAAAAGGTTGCAATGACACAAGCAATTTACTAATGTTGCCTTTGGCGCTTCGCCGAGGTAGGCACAAACCTCTTACAATTACCGGAGGTGGCCAAGAACAATCACCAACTCTTGCCAATGCCTCTAAGCTGCTCCAAGCCGTCTAGGTGGCGGCAACCACCAAGAGAAACAAGAATCCCGCAGCAAATCAACCACCAAGTGCCAACTAGATGCAATCTCACAATGCAAATGCACTTGGATCACTCAATCTCACTTCAAATATGCAAAGAAGCAAGAGAGATGAGTGGGAGGGGAGTTGCTTAGCTCAAAGTGCTCACAAGTATGTCAAATGTCCAAGAGAGAGAGCTTTGAGCTGGCCAACGAGTATTTATAGACGTACCCCTTCGAATATAGCCGTTACGCACTTGAAACAGCCGAAGTCGCGCTGACCGGACGCGCCGATCGCACAACGGCTACTTTCGCGAACCACCGAACGGACGCGCTGCACGCAACGACCGGACGCGCGAAGCTTGACCGGACGCGCTGGTCCCGTGATTGACCGGACGTGCTGGTCATGCCTGAGCAGCGCACAACAAAACAGCGACCGGACGCGCTGGAGAACTGACTGGACGCCACAGTACCAGCGTCTGGTTGGAGTCCAGTAAGCTCCCTCAACGACCGGACGCATTCGGTCGACAGTGACCGGACGCGCTGCGCGTCTGATCAAAAAGCTGAAACACGCGCAGACACTGAACACTGACCGGATGCGTCCGGTCACACAGAGACCGCGTCCGGTCCAGTGTCCGGTCACCACTGTGACCTCCGTTCGCCTCCGTTTGATTTCCAACTTCCGGCGTAGTGGAAAATAGTCGTTTCAACTCTCCGAAAACGCCTGAATCCCGCCTCGTAAGCTCGGCGGGAGGGAGAGAGGACCCCAAACCCTCTCTATCGCTCAAACTCCACCGCCTTCGCAAATGTGCTAACACCACCAAGTGATCACGTCATGTGCGAGTGTGTTAGCATTTTCACAATTATTTTTCAAGGCGTTATTAGTTCTATCCAAATGCATATGATTATGAAATGCACACCTAGAGGCACTTAGGAGTTAAATAGCCACGTCATTCCCCTCTTTATAGTACGGCTATCTATCCTATAACGTAACCACACCCACTAGGTGTCTTGGTTACTAAAACACAACCCTTAAGCATATACCTTTGCCTTGATTACGTAGGGTTGCATCCGAATCCAAGTGTGGCCATCATGATCACCATGTCCATCTTGCCACCAACCTTGGAATGTACTAATCCTCATATGCTACATACAACTTAGGCATAGGATTAGTACTTAGGCATTGTCACTAATTACCAACACCAAACATAGAGCTTTCAGAGGTCGAGGTTTGAAGTCCGTCGTCGCACAGGATGAGCCGTGATCGGCGTTAGGGCTGTGCGACAACAGGGAGATGAGGAACAGGCGCCTAGGCACCCAGGGGAGATTATATCTCAATCTCAGGCTAATCGTATTCATGCCAAACTGTTTGCACTTATACAAGACTCGATAACTGACTCCTAACTTTTAGGGACTAATTGAACTATCCAGCTAACAAACTTTGAATTATAAAATATGTCTATTAGACTCCTAACAGACTACGACGAATATGACTCAAACTTCTTCATGCCGCACGCTGACTCCGCGTGGCTGGTGATCACGCCCAGTCTGCTCTCTCTGTGTTCCATCTCTCCGCCACTGGTTTTATCATGGCGGCGATACACCTTTCCCACTATAACAAAATGGTTGTCACTTCGATCTGCAGATAAGCTCCATCAGGTCAACTGAGAGTAGCAAGCCACTAGATGTCCACCCGCTGGAGCACCGTTTTCCTTGGCGCAGCCAAACAGGCGTATCAGATGCCCTGTGACCATAACCAACAGGACAGACCATTACATTGGTGTCTGTATTAAACCCTGCTGTCCAGATACAACCCCCGACCTTCATTTTCTAGCTTTCTGGGATGACAAGCGTCGGAAGGACCCATGTTCACCCCTTTTCCGGTTGGTGGAACCGCATTCCACTTTGGTCGTGACAATGATGGTGGAAGAGAAACAACTACCACCGCCTCCGCAAGATTAGGCCTGTATCAGGTGATGTTGCTCGAAATGAGATCAGAGGAAGTACTAAAAAATGGGGAATCATCCATTGGTAGCAATTTTAACATCGCCAGCGAGTTTGTGAAGGGAGTGAGGATGGGGAACGACTGGCACCTTACATTTCTTAGGGCTTCCATCTGCGACCCATCAAGTTGCCAGGAGGTAGTAATCCACCAGGTGAGTTTGCCATATTTAATCCTATACTTTTATAAAGCTAAACCTCACTAGAGATTTCTCTCAATGTGCAACCTATCCATATCAACAATCTACTAGAACTTGCAATTATAGCCAACTAGCATATTTAATTATGATAGTTATCTCTTCATCCACTAACATGCATTTAGCTCTCCACATTGATGTGTCAAACCATTCACCAAAATTAATTTAAGATAGTTTTATTCATCTCTATAACTAAAAATTACGGAAGGGCATCGTCCACCCGGCGTGCGAAAGCCTCGTCCGCTCGCATGCCAGTCCGGCGCTCCCAGCACCCTTTCCCTCCAAATGCCACTTCCTGTGGGCGGTTTTCGCTCGACTCCGCCCCCCACGCGCACGTCCCGCCTCTTTCTACCTCATGCTGCCGCTGGCAACCGAATCCCACCCATCATGGTGTCAGGGACGCGTGTGGCCTTGGCTTCAAGCATGACGTGCACCGCGTTGCGATAGAACGCGGTGGTGTCGTTGGGGAGGCCCCAACTCCTCAGCGCGCATCGCCTTGTCCAATGTTCATCTCCTCTTTGGCGAGGTCGAAGTAGCCCCTGCCCCTTGTGCTTCAGCGCCACGCGCTCCCCATCATGTCCGGCGACGGCGCCACCCCCGCCGTGTCCCAATCGGCTCCACTACTACGCCTTCGGTGGAGTGGATCGACCGCCGACGGGCCTGTGCGATAAGGAAGCGGGTGGAAGAGGCGGTGGCGGCGGCGCGGCTCTCACAGGCACCCCGGCGAGGGCAGGACCATCCCGTGGCTCCCCTCTTCCGCTTGCCTCTTCCTCTGCTCCGGGCTAGTACTCGCTCATGTTCCTCCCTCCCCCTACCCAGCCCCTGCAATCTAACGCCGCCCCAGCAACACTCACTGCCCACTCCCCGATGGAGCTTTGAGAGACGGCACCCTCATCCACTTCCTCGTTGTCAAGCTTGAAGGTAATCTGGCCCTCGTCCTGTTCCCCGTTCTAGGATTTCTATGACTTGAAGGTGAGCAATTCTACCCCTGCAGGATCTAGAAATGTGTAGTAGTATCAAAGATAGATATTGTTGTGGTTTCAGCATTGATCTGGAAGTGTGCCATAAAATCAAAGGTAGTCTTTTGTGTGCACATTGTTGTGATGGTTCTCTAAATTACTTTGTTGGTAAATCATTTGCACAGTAATGTATTTTGTCTGCAGATTAGTGTGTACTTACGGAATTTTTTTCACCTCAAGTTTAAGAAGGTCAATACCTTCTCTGGAAACATCTTTTTAGTTCTGCAACTGATCTCAGAAAGGGAAAAATAAAACAAATAAAAAATTGTTGCCATATCTCACTGATGGTCACATACAAGTTGACAGCATGGAGACTAATGTGTTGAGTTGTGTGAGCCACAATGACAGTTTTTCTCATATATTCGTAACCATGCTCCAGCTTAGAAATGGTTTAGATTATGTCTACTTGGTATGGAAATGTCTGAACCGTAACCTGATAATGATAAGCTTATATAGTTGTATTAGATTTACACTCTCTTTTTAACTGAATGACAGAGCTTGATTTTATTCTTCTCATGTAGTACTTGTTGTGAGGTTAATTTCGCCATCTCTGTTTGGATGCTTGATGCATTCCTTTGGAGCCTAACAGAATAGAAAGAAGTGTCTAATGCAGATAAGTATAACTATAATACATCTGTTATCTGAATAAAAGTTTCATGTTACACTTTTTTTAAAAGGAGGATAAACCTCTGCTTCTCTGAAAGCAACGTAGCAGTAACAGACTGGGGTTACCAGTTTCAAACAGAAAGAACAAAACGACCGATTCCAACAACCAACTTTCCCAAACTAAGCCTATTACAGAGTTTAGATCTCGACTACATCTGAAAGAAGCACATTGTTTGGTTTTAAAGTCTTGAGCCACTTTGTGATGGATTCTTTTATCTGCAGCACGTGCTCTTGGTCCTTCTCCTTAAGCCTGATGCTCCATTTCTGTATCAGTAATAGGGCAGAGTATACAACATCAGTAGGCACCCTTGGAATCTTTTCTTCAATAGCAGCTTTGTTCCTGGAAGTCCAAAGGGCCGAGGCAAAACCTGAAAAGATAAAGATGATCAAACTAATCAAGAAAGGCCCCTTGCCTCTTAACCCGGAACTACAAAAATCATCCCAAGATGAAGGATAAGAATCCAGGTTGAAGATTTCAGAAAACATTTCCCATACAAAGTTTGCCAGATGACACTTAAAAAGGATATGCTCAATATTTTCCAGGCAATCACACATATAGCAACGGACAGGACCCTTCCAGCCCCTTTTTGCCAGATTCACAGCCACTTGCAGCTTATTGTTTAGCACTTGCCAAAGAAAGAATTTTATTTTTAGTGGAACTTAGCTTCTCCAGATATATCCAGCAACTCTACTCCTGAGCCCCCTGTCAGTTAGAAATCTGTACAGAGATACAGTAGTGAAATGTTCTTCCTCTCTAGAGCCCATTGAACCCTGTCAGCATTATTATCAGTAAGAGAACAATCATTAAGCATTTGCAAAAGCCCCAGCCAGCTCCCATGCTGTTGGGTAGACATACATCGGTTAAAATCCATACCCCAGGACCCATCCTCCCAACAATCATTGACAAAACAATTAGGGTCCCCAACCAGTTTAAACAGATCATCATAAAGGAGTTTCAAAGGAACATTATGGATCCAACAATCTTCCCAGAATCTGCAAAGCTTGCCAATACCCACCTCAAACACAGCCCCCCATTTGAAAAGGTGCTTAACCTTGTGTAACCCTTTCCAGAATTGAGACCCATTCCTAATTCTGGAATCAAAGAACCCATTCTCACCAAGATATTTAGCTTCTAAAATTTTGAACCAAAGCTCATCAGGTTGCTGAAAAATTTTCCATATCCACTTGACTAATAAGCTTTCATTCATAATCTTAGTATTGATAATGCCCAAGCCACCTTGGTCTTTGGGCCTGTTTACCATATCCCACTTGGTCTTTCTGTACACTTTTTTTTAAAAAAAAGAGTCTATTAGAGTACAGACTTTTCATGTTTTCATGTTACTAAATTATTCATCTCTTAGAGAACTGTGTTTGATTAAGTACAGATTTCAGCTTGGCCGAGAACTGTGTTTGATTAAGTACATATTTCAGTTTGGCCTGTTTTATCTTTTGATAAGGGGCTAAGAAGTTAAATAATTTATAAAAGGCTAGAGATAGGTGCATCTGACATAGGGGGGCACTTATGGAGTTTTCATTTCTTAGTTTGCCTATGGGTGCCTGCCAGGACCATAAAGAATTTAGAAAACTTGTTGGCAAGATTGGAGTTTTGGTTAGAGCTGGTTATGGTTCTTCCATATAAATTATGAGTAATTTTTATGTGAAATGTTAACATTTTCACTGAAGCCTTGTTCTTGGGTCTTGGCCATGCCTTTGGCTTGTGACAGTTTACTTCCAGCGTGGGCTTCCTTGCAAAACTTGTAGGATATTTGTATGATTTTGTCATAGTTCATGCCAGCCTGAACATACTTCAACCTTTGGATATCATGGCTTTCATGCTTTAGTAAAGAAGGCAAAATGATTTAAAGACAAGCTTTCAGTTTCGTGAGATATAATAAACAAACACTAAATCATACAAATATATGAAAGGTTGGTCCCAAAAGTACTAGAAGGGGGCAGAAATATCTGTGCCCAGTGTTTGCTTCTGTTTTTCCCAGATGAAATGGTTAAGATCATTGATGCATATGTTTATAATATATTTCCATGTATAAGTTTTTACATGTATAACTTCTTTTTTTAGATGGGTGCCAATCTGGTCAGATCCAAGTACCAAATCTGGGGCATGTTACATCCACAACTCAAATAATGCTTCTTCCTGATTGTTTGGAGCACTTGAGCATGGCATGGGAACCGAGCGGACGAATTGAGGGACTAGTTGAAGCAATGTCTTATTGTCTCATAAGATCCTCCCTCCATCAGTCACCAACTCAGAAATCAGTCACCGTCAGATGGTTCTTAGTGACTCTAGAAGTGCAGAGATTCAGCATGTCGGTGGGCTCCCAAAGGATTGGTAGGTGATGAAGAGCAGAGCTGACCAGTTGTCCTCAAGAGCCCAATTCTACAACCATGTAAGGAGTTCATGATAGCTTGTTGATGCTAATTCCTTAGAGTGGTATGTCAAGTGGCAAGCTGATTGTATAATTTATGTTACGGTTCTGTGTGCTTTTCCACAACAGATGACAAAGGCATACGAACTGGACTTGAGAGAGAGAGAGAGAGAGCAAAAAGGATGGGGTACAAGGTGCAAATGTCAGATGACTTTGGAGGTAACATTTCACTTGTTATAAAAAATCACAGCATTCATAAGGTATTTTAACTTTTCTTGGCAAGAACAATGAAGGCAGACAGTCCTGCAGCTTGGTAGGGTTGGGGAATCCATGTATATAATATAATGGCTTTGGCAAACAAGAAAAAGCTCACCCGCAATTACTCCAGTGCTTGTAATTCAACTACGAGATCAGTTTCACCTCAGGATAATGTCATAATGTGTTTTGTAGATACCTTCTGACTGGCTACCGAGCGTTCTTCATTTACCTAGCATCGATCGGCACAAAGCTGTGCTTCACCCTGTAAATTGGAATGCGAAGCTTCTCACCTTGAGAACTCAATTGAACAAATATGTGATTATCATTTTGCCACTTAAATGTTTTATTAATCGGTCAAGCAATATTTATCTTTTTCCCGTAGCAACGCACGAGCATGATCCTAGTATAGCTATAAATGTAAATAGTCTAATTTCTTTTTAAATTATCTGGAATCCCCACAGCAACGTGCGGGTATTCTCCTAGTTTCTAGATACACATACGTGCCATATCCTGCATGGGAATCAATCGTGTGCTATATGGCAGTATGCGGAGGAGTGTGTGGTCGGTTGATTACTTATGACTGCCTTTTTCTTTTATTGTATAACAGTTGATTCCAGAAACATTGAAAGATGGCTACATGACATACATAGATGTACACCCCACAGAGACATGGTAAGTAGATGGTTTTAGAGGCACTCTATTTGTCTGCACCATCCTTGTCTTTCTATGTTTCCTCCATTTGATTGCCGGTTGCATGACAGGATCTTGGTGGGTGACACAAAAAGATGGGTTTCTATTTGGAACTACCAGACAAAGGTATATCAGTACTACATTCTATTGCCTCCCTCAACCATAGAAATAGTACTCACTCCATTTGAAATACAGAGTCCTAATTCATTTCGTTAGTAGAAACATTTGACTAACATTTACTCTATCAGTTGATATCTTTAACTTCACGTTCAAAAATATTTATGATTATACTTTTTGTATTTTTGAAATATTTACAGAGTAAATATAGATCAAAATTGTGTCGCATGCAATGATATACTCCTTGAAAATAAAGAAGAGTGCCATTTTGGAGATCTTATACTTTAGGACCCTTGGAGTTTTGCCCTACAAATAATCTAGTGCTAAAGAATTTCATTACCTAATCCTTTAGTGTTCTCATAATTGCTTTACCAAATATTAATATCCTTGGACCAATCACCAAAACTATGTATAAGTTTTGGAAGGTTGTCACATGATATATGTTGATCTAGTAGAGAGGACCAAAATAACAAAGATTATCACACTGCTTCGGGACAAGAGCTGAATGCAGCAATATGGATCTTTTCATCTGTTGATGTTGAGAACAATTCTTGAACCATTCTTTCCTTTTCGTTATTTTGGGGTTTGGTTGGTAAGTAGGTAACTAGGCATCGATTTCATTGAATTTCACAATTCTTTGTCTTTAATGAAGTGATTGGTAAAGTTATTTGTGTCCTAAAAATGATTTTACTAATAATGATATTCTAATTATACAGGCTTGAAAAAATGGTTCAACTTGTGGAATCTCCTCTTACTCCTGAAGGCGTTGTATTCACTGTCACAAAGGACATAGTAAGGTCATTATTTTTCCTATTAACTTTGTAATTGAGTCACTGAATTCTAATTAAGCTTGGTTTCCTTTCAATGTTACATTGCTGATATGCAAATATTGATGTGAGCTTCAGAAATATTCTCACTTTATGTCAAATTTACTTGTGTAATAATTGTTCCAATATTAGAATAACTCATCTAACTTTAGTTAAAGAGTAACTCTGATCTCATTCATCATGTTTGCAAAACTGTAGAATTATATGGAGTGATTCTTATAAACTTTAGAGAATGATCAACTTCCCAACTCAATTGTTCTTGCCCAGCTTGTCTTCTATTCTGTTTGTGTTGTTATAATTCTTGTTCCATTTTTTTCATTTCTAACCTCCACACTTTCTAATGTTGTAGGCTCATTCTCAAATTCGTGAGTGGGATATCAATCATGGATATTGATTTGCCAACAGTATGAAATATATATATATATATATATATATATATATATATATATATATATATATATATATATATATATATATATATATATATATATTTTTCCTACTGTCTGGGAGTAGTTACTCCCTTCTTCTAATCACGCATATGTACGTCCGTCAAACCTCCCCTCAGGTTTCACCGTGTGGTGGCAAGCTGCTTAGCGGGTTGAAAAATGACCGGGCCCGTTAATCGATTATATATATTAGGAAACCAGATGGTCCGGTTTAAAAACACAGGAAAATTCCACCATCCCGCAAGCACAGGTGCCGGCGGCGACGACTTCCCCATGGTGCTCCTCGCGCCCACCCTCAATCCATCGGCGGCGGCGGGCCCCCACACCAGCGGCAGCGGCCCCATGGCGCACCGATGGAGGCGGCCTCATGCCACACCAGCGGCGGGATCGCGTATAGAGGCCAGCCGCATCTGGAGACGGCGATTCCTCCTGACCGCGACTTCTCCGACGGCGGCGCTTCCACCCAACGTCGGCGCTCTCTTCTCCCACCTCCCACCCCACCGGCAGCGGCGCATGGAAGGGTCTGTTGGTGCCACCTCCTCCACCATTCACCGGAGGCGACAGGTGTCGACGGCAGATCTCATGGTGGCGCCCTTCCTTTGGGCCGGCGGCTGGGGCTCCAGGTATAGTGCTCTCTCTCTCCCGTCATTGTTGGCGGTCAGATCCACGTGCGGACGGATGGCGGCGACTTTTTAATCCAATTTGAATTTGAATGTTCATCTCCCTATGGATTACTAGGTACAAAAATCTCCAATCCCTCTCTTACACCCGAAATTGTTCTAATAGGTTCTGAAGTTTTCCACCTTTCTATACCCAAATTTATCTTCTTCCTGTAGCTTTGAGTCCCTGAAATTTGTTGCTGATCCATAGTATTTTACAGGAACAGGAGCTCTTTGTTTGTGTATCTGCAGCACTCTCTGATTAGCGTCTATACACGCCATACCTGGAAACGACCGTGAAGCTGGACTGTCGACAACCTGATGATAGATTGCAGCGGCAACGCTGCATTATTTTTCCAGATGATGAGATCCAATTTTTTTCCAGATGATGAGATCCAAGCGTTACTGATACTTTTTCACATCGAAGTATCTTTGGATACCTTTTTTAGATTAAAGTATTGCCTGATACTTCTTTCAATACTGTTGTATAACTAGATACTTTTTTAAATTACAGTAGTATCAATTCATTGCATGAAGTATTTGTTCATACTCTTATACTGGAAGTATTAGTGCTCGCAAAAAAATGCCGGTACAAGTATATGCACATACTGTATATACATTACTACTAGGTGAGTATATGGATATACTCCCCAAGTATGTGGGTATACTAAAATAATCCCCTGAGTATATGGATATACTCCCAAGTATGTACTGATACTCATGTCAAAAAAGTATGTCCACAAACTATGATTTGCGTATGTACTCATACTTATCAATATTTATATACTTTCGATGAGTATGTACTCATACTTTAATTAATTATCAGTATTTATACTTTGGATGAGTATGTACTCATACTTTTAATTGTAATGTGCGGATGATCAAACAAGTATCCCTAAAATACTCACCAAACCGAGAAGTAAGTAAACTGACATGGGGCCGTAATTTTTAATTATTAATAAGAAATGATGGTCAAACATGCGTACATATTAACCAAATTCAGTGTCAACATGGATCCGTTTTTCACGCCATCTGGCAGTCCGCTGATTCTTTTTTCATGTATATACGTGCAGTCCGTATCTTCAGTTAGGTCAAGCTTGTCAACCCGTTACCAAATGGCCAGACCGTCCACGTGCATACTCATGGTGGGAGTAATTACTCCTGGGAGTGTATATATATATACTACTACCTTATAGCTGGCTACAGAATAATTTATTATGTAGCCACTTGAAGTTACGATAATTGGTATTCTAATTTACGAGATTACAGTAACTCCTTACTATGTGATTTACTATAACATTATGGTAAATATCCCCATGTGCTATAGTAATTCAACTATCGTAAATATATACTGACATTGTCGTAAATTAGTATATAAAATTATCGTAAATAGAGGTGGCTACAAAATAACTTATTCTGTAGCTATATATATATATATATATATATATATATATATATATATATATATATATATATATATATATATATATATATATATATATATATATCCTACAGCTGGCTACAAAATAACTTATTCTGTAGTCACTTTGAGTTACGATAATTGCTATGCTAATTTATGAGATTATAGTAATTCTTTACTATGTGATTTACTATAACATTATGGTAAATATCTCCATGTGTTATAGTAATTCAACTATCGTAAATATATACTGACATTGTCGTAAATTATTATATAAAATTATCGTAAATGAAGGTGGCTACAGAATAACTTATTCTGTAGCTAGCTATAGAGTATACTCTTATATATATATATATATATATATATATATATATATATATATATATATATATATATATATATATATATATATATACTAAACAGTATCCTGGGTACTAAATATTAATCGGTACCCGACCCCTCGCCCACAGCAGATGACCCCCACGCCCACACGGGAGTTGGGCGATCTTTTGCTGTTTTTTTTATTTTCAGCACATGCACTTTCACGTGGAGGGCTGTTTTTTCTTCTTCTTCTTTTTTGTCTTGTGATTGGTTGGCTTTTTTTTGTCTCGTGGTCGCTTTTTTGTTTTTTTTGTTTTTTTGACGCGTAACGTCCAAGTCCATTCTCCAGGGCTGTCATAGATTATTTTTTCCCTATGTATTTTTCTCATTTTTTTTTTGTTTGGTCACGTGATCAATGTTGTTTTAGGTTTGTGTTTTTTTGTAACAAGTGAACGCCCAAGAAACATGTGTTTTCTTATTTTTGAAAGGTAGATTTTATATTTTGAGATAGCTGAGGAAACAAACAAAAGAAAGTCTCCAACTGGAACATCAACAGATTTGATGTATTTATGATGGTACTAATCATAAAACTTGGATTTTAATGGCAAATGAATCATACAAAGCGTATTTTAAACCATAAATCTTTTTTCGCCAACATAATTTTCTAGGTAAATGACTCAGAAAAAAGATTGCAAAACACTTTGCAGTTTGAATACACATAGTTTTGTGGCTCCATCTAAGTTATTCCACAAAAGCACATACAATTTGTGGCAGCTAAATAACCTTAAATATTATGGTTTCAACAACTCATAGACCTATCTGAAATAATACCATTTGAGGAAAATAAAAACTAATACATCACTCCCTTCTCTCGCGCCTCTAATGGTCCCCCCAATTGCTTCAACTGTCAAAACAAGTGGAACAAAAGAAAACATTAAAAAGTAACATTCATGATTAATAAACAAAGCAAGCCATACAGATTTGCAGATCTTATAGAGGAAACAATAGTTGCAGTTTTCAAATGAACGTTTATGGTTACATATAACTTTGGACATAAGCCATTGTGGATATCTAATAGTTTAGAGGTAGGCCACGGGGAGACCAACAATTGTGGTAATCAACTGAAAGCATCAATCCAACATAAGAAGGGTTCTTGCCTGTAAAAAAACTATAAATTTGGCAATAGAAAAAATGAGCAATGAATCAACAGCCTAGAATAAATTAGCATGATTCTCTACAGCACATGCTGGTCTTAGATAAGTAAATTTAGCTGAATTGAACCCATGAGCAAACTGGATGAACGGAAAAGAAAAAGGATCTCACTTGATATTATCCAAACAGCACAACATATATTCTTCCAGCTCAAACAAGTCGGGTCACTCCAAACTATAAAAAATGCACTAAATCTAAATCACTGAAATGTAGCTATATCTGACAGAATGTGCTGGAAAAGGCTCTCTCACAACTCGCTGGTGGTTTGTGCTGATGAATAATGCAACGTTCTTTATTTTTAAAAGACTTATAAATAACTGCATGTAACCTACCTAGGATGTGTGCATGACCAACAATGTGATGTCTGCTTGGGAACCAAAATGGAACACGACTGCAGACTAGAACAGTGATACTAACAGCAATTAGTTCTGCTCTATGGCCTCCGATCTGCGGACTAGAACAGTGATACTCACTTGTTGTATGGAATTGTTCTAGCTCCTACTGACGTCCGGAAGTTACATTTAAAGAACAAAATTATATACTTCCATATGCTATCACTTACTGCGATTAAGAGTCACATGTACGAAAGAAAATTATAATTATAGCTCATATTGAAGTGCCGATTATGGTACAATAATTTGTCAAAAAGAATTTTTTTAATAAGCATCAAGTTGATGCAGCAGTCACTATATACATGAATTGAGATGACCTAATGAGCAGTATATACATGAATTTCAGATTGCTGATAGATGCGGCCATGGCTCAAAAACTGAAGGTAGCAACACATGAATTGATCATACAGCTAGCAAACCATGAGTTGAGATAGCAGCATATCAAAGGTTGTAAACGTTGATCACCATGGAAGGTCTAAACATTTAATTGCAGTGGTTTCCAAAAGTTTTCCACATACTGATAAAAACATCAGAATTTGAGCTAAATAATGAACTGCTGTTGAGCAAATAAAAGATCCATAACCCAAATGTCTTGGCTTGGCTCAATGTTCTTTCAAGTATACAAACTTGGATAGATTTACTTTGCTTCAACATTAAAATTACGATTATTGCTCATCCCCAACATTGGATGATGTGGTGTCATTTTTAGGTCCTATGATTTATTAAAAATAACAATATGAGGGCACACAATGCAAGGTTTGTCAGTATATCATTACAGGATGCAATAAAACAATGCCTAAATGCAGAAAAGATTTATATAGCTCAAAAAGAGATAACTTCACCTTGAAATAAATAAGACCACCTTAATTTCTTAAAGTCCCATCAGTTACAATGTAGATAATGTAGCAGAAAAGTTCAGAGGATATACTTCTTTAGTCTGCACAATTTGTAAGAAATTGGATAAATCACATGGAACTAACATAAATTCACACAAAGAAAATAATTATGCTGAAAACGGAAAAAAATATGAAATCAAGAGGAATTGGACACTTGGATAGCGTAGGGTGGATTGGTACCAAGAAACATTAGCTGAAAATGAACTGGAAATACACAAACATATATATATAGCTCTAGAAAATCAGTGGTATTTGTGTGCATATAAACATTGGTAGGTTTAACTATATAATTAATAAAACGATGTGAAAAAATCACCTTTGCGTAACTTTTTTCAGATAGTAGTCATGTAATACAATATCTCTCTCCATTGTCAATTTAGGATCCCCCACATAACCAGTGTGAAGATGGTGGTCAGCTTGCTTTGAGTGTTGTGCCCTTGTGACCTGTCCAGGTTTACTGAAAAAAAAGTAAGTTGTAAGCATGCATATTTCATGATCAAACAAGCAATTGGGGAAAAAGCTAGTTGACAGCAGATTTAGTTCACACTTGTACCCACAAACAGAAGCATCAAAGCAATATGGTAAATAATAAGTTTCAAAATGTCAAGGAGTTACAAAAATACAATATCCACTTCTGTTACTATCTAGTAAGATATGAACTGAAAGGCTACTTATGTGTCAGCACAAATATTTTTATATCTTTGAACAGTTTCTTAAATGAGAGTCTCTACTCATATAAATGGATCAACTGGAAGTCTAGAACCATCGTTAGTGACTTACAAAAACTTGAAAAACACAGGTTTAAAAAGATACTTTACATTTGTTGAAGTGTAGTAGAACTGACCTCTGCAGTGCACTTATCTTCCCGTGTTAGAGTTCTCTGCTTGCAGATTTCCTGCCATGCTGAATAAATTATTAGCTTGCAAACACGTGAAGTTCATGCTAAATCATAGTACCAATGTTTTCAAGGCGTCGCTTAGGCGTCGCTTAAGCGCCAAGGCGCTGAACGCACGACGCCTTAGCTGACGACTCGCCTTAGATTCGTGTGGCGTCCGCCTTACAGCCGAGGCGTCCAAAAAACGTCGCTTTGGCGTCCAAATGGCGCCAAATCGTGCATGGCGGGCGCCATATGAGGAAGCCTCTGCTCTGGGCAGTGGGAAAACACGGGAGAATCGGCGCGAAAAAAGGAAAGAGAGCGCGAGCGCACGGTAGAAACAGCGCACGCGCGCGGGAGAAACTCAAAAACAAAGCGCAGAGAGAGCAAGCACGCAGGGGACTCCAGTGAGCGGGAGAGGAAGAGGAAGCCGCAGCTCACCCGTGCCGCCGCATTCACCCCCGCTGCCGCTGCTAGGGGAAGTTGCCGCTAGGCCGTCCGCATCTGGGCCATGCAGCCGCGCCCTCTTCCCTGTCAAGAAGCCATGCAGCCACGCCCGCATCTGGAAGAGAGAGGGAGGGAAGAGACAGAGAGGGGCGGAGGCCGAAGGCGGAAGTCAGAAGGCAGGAGAGTTGCAGCGGCGCTGGAGTCTGGAGAGGATTGGGGATTCGGGAGCAGAGAGATGAAGACATGCTTGGTGGATGAGGAGCCCATGGGCTGCCTAATGGGCTGGGCCAGACCACTTCTTACTCCCCCTTTCTTTTTCCTTTTTCCTTTTTTTTCTCTTCACCATCTACTACTCTGAGCACCTGTTTTAAATTTTTCTTAAGCTGTTAAGGCGTCGCCTCGCCTTACGCCTTACTCGCCTAATCGTAAGGCGGTAGTCAGTCGCCACGCCTCGCCTTACCGCCTTAAAAACATTGCATAGTACAATTTTACAAGCACAAAAAACACGTTTAAAGTTAGTGCCAAAGCATAAAAATCAGGTTTAAAAAGTGATGTGCTAGTGTCAAGGTACGAGGCAAGGTTACTCTAATGGCCTTGCTTTGTTTTCTACTCCATAAGCTCTGTTTTTGTCAGACATACTTGCCTTAGATGAGCTACTACCGCAAGCACACTGCCCATGTATTAGTGATGGGCAAAATCTCATCAGTTTATATTAATGGCTTGCCAAATCTGGACTGAACTATTTATTCATGTGACATACAAACATAGGATTGAAAGCTGGAATTGCAGCTTCCTGAGTGATGAAATTTACTAATGCAAAACTGCACCTATGCTCTCTAATACTCACATTGACCTAGGTAACAGTGATAAGCAAAGACACATAATCTGGTATGCACTATTGTGCCATCTTTGATACGTCAAGGCTCATTTTCGACAAGTGACAAGCAAAGGGCACATTTTAGACCGAAAATTGCACCTATGCTATCTGATCATAAGTGTGACATCAAAAAATCCAATGTGTGAACACAAAAGGCATAATAGTCTGGTCATAAATGATTTCATTTAAGCGTACAAATCAGAATCTAGCAACAAACAAGCACTTTCTCCAATATTATGTCCTTGTCCAGTGAGATGTGTGCATTGTGCAACATTTTTTAAAATAAATAGGAACTTTTTTCAACTTCTAGAATAATGAGTGGTGGGATCCATCGTCGTAACCAGTTAGTTTCCTGAACCTCGCTAGTCTATGACTGCTTCAACAACGGTTCAGAAAAAAACTAGTTATCAAGAATTAGTGGCTGTCAAGCAAGAAAAGAAAGGAAACTAACCAATTATGCAAGTGAACCGAAAGAAAAAAACTATTGGGACTGAGGAAAAATGCACCCATATTGCGTAGTGCCTGGTTTATTAGAATTACCACAAACAAAAGCAAGTAAAACTAGCAGTCACTAGAGTTGAGGACTAACTACTGCTACTGAAATGAGCTTTTTTTACCAGATTGTTTTTGACACCAGTAAGGATCGAATTTCATTACCAAAACAATGAAATTACAGTTTTAGTGAGTAGCAGAACTGAACACGGAAGCGAGAAACATAACCCAACACGCCCATGAAACTTATCACAGAGGGATCAGTCCCAAAGACATCAACTACCGCTACAACTAGCGCGAAACGCAGCAAGGACCAAAAAGGCCACCAAAGGGGAAACTCAAGAGTTCCATACAGGGCTCTTGCCCAGACGGCACACAGGCCTAGAAACGTAGAAACGAACAAAGGGCTATCCAAGGGCACTTTTAGAAGTTCCATACAGGGCTCCACAAACTCAGCAATCATGCTAGCATCAGAGCTAACTAACAAACAACACCATCTGTCTATCCTCTTGACTTTACAGCTCCAGATCCTTCATGTGGAAGAACAAGGCCGTATTCTTTACAGCTTACACTCCTTCACAGCTTCTTTTAGCAGATAACACAGGAAGAAACTAATGGCAGACTAATGTAAACAATCTAAACAAGGAATTCTATGATTACTCTAATAAACGGGCTACTTCCCCTACAAATTTAATTATCTACCAACTCAAACTCAAAATTAGCTCATACTTGGCAGGGGTGAAAAATAGAATTCAGATGTTCCATTACAATCACAAGCAAACCGACACATATTGTAGAACTTACTTTATTCTATTTATAAAAGGGCTAAGTGTTATGTTAAAATCTAGGGTAGCAGTAATGTAGGAGCTAATGTAGCATTTGAAGTAAACTAAAAATCACATAACAGAAAGTATGTTTATAGAGTGGAATCAGGCGTAGGAATCATTTCAGATACTAATTTATCCATGCAGTTCAAGCGTGGTCACTAACCAAAATTAAATTAAATTAAATTAGGAGTACATGTGTGAGCCATGCGCCCATGCAGCCAAATTAGCTGTAGTCCAGCTTTAAATGTTCAAGTTATCTTGTATCTGCGGTACCAGATCAATTTAATTTACTCAACAATTTTCTAGAAGGAAGCATCAGACTTTGAACAGATAAGAGAAACCTACTATCATGTTATTTCCCAATCCCCAATAATCATCACAATTGACTGCAATGCAAATGTTTCCATATTCCAAAGGAAACTGAAAACTGAAATGATACACTACTTCATATGTCCAATCAATAGATTTTTCAACTATTAATAGTATCAGTAGCTTGATAATTGAACATATTAAAACTTAAGAAAAATGAGCACAAGATCGTACACAGTACCACACCATCACTCTAGGGATGGGATGCTGAAGAGGTGTTGCCTCAGCACATCAGTATCACTATAATGCCTTCTAAAACCTGCAAGAGCAAAATAATATGCATTATTAATTCATTGGTCAACAAGAATAGAAAAACAGGGCATACGCCACTCTCCTCAATCTCCCTGTCTCATTTGCATTACCTCATAATGAATATATATATATATATATATATATATATATATATATATATATATATATATATATATATATATATATATATATATATAAATGGATTTATCTCTTACAAAATCGAAACCAGCATAGCACAATCAGAAAAGGAAAGAAAGCAAAGTTTACTGCAGCACAGAGGAAGACAGAGTCAATGAGGGCAAGACAAGAGAAAGACAAAATTGCCTAGAGCACACAAACATGGACAAACTGATGTCTCACTTGGACATCAGCCCATCACACCATCTCATTCAGCACCTGAATTTCATGGCCATCAGCTCCGTCACTAAAAAAACCCACCAAACCATGACAAGAGTCAGTTTGGTTGACAGGTCAGAAAAGGCATAAGCTGATTAAGTGAAGTCTCCGACACATAACTACTTGGCTAGCTGGATCTTCAATCAAAATTAGCCAAACTCTAGCTACAGTGATGATCAAGTTCAAGTTTTAATTTGCCATGTTTATGCATCGAGCAAAGAAAGAGCGGCTAATCAATCCACCATAGTTATTATATCACAGCAGCAACACTTATAATGTCATAAATTAATCACGGTACTAACTCTGTCTCAGAATCAGTAGTTAATTGAATAAGTGAATCCACTCAATTAAATTTTTATGAATGAATCATACTGCAGAATGTGCTTCTAAATAATATAATATTTTTTTACAATGAACATATAAACCATTGGGAACAACTGAAGGATCAACTAGTATTTCTATCCGGATAAAATCAAGCAAAATGATAGAACCTGATGGTATCAAGTAAATATTTGGAATATCTGTGTATCAAGCAAATATATTTGCAATATCTGTGTATCAAGGCGGGCAAGATCATGATCACGGATGGGGCCTAAGTTAGTTCAACAAGTGCTACTTCGGCAAGCAAATAGATAAAGAGCTGAAAACATTTTGTCTTGTGGGCTAGAGACTTCAGAATTATATGGAAATCCGGAGCTGAAATCACAATGGATCTCGCAGAGGGGAGGAGCAGGGCTCGTACCATACCTCGATCTTGATGAACATGCTGCTGTCCCACAGCCGGATTGCATTGGTTTTCAACTAAATCGACAGCCTCCCTCCCAGATCGAGGTGTGGCAAGGCTGCCTGAGGGCAACAGCATTGTCACCAAGTATTTCCATTTTCTCAGTTCTTTTTTTCCACCGAGCAAGCAGCCCCCAAGCATGGGATCCTGAACCCCTTCACTGTCTCCAAAATCGCAATGACCAGGAGCCCTACCTATCCTCACCGCAGCTGGCAATCATAAGCTTCCCTAATCCTCTTCCTTCTCCATACCTGCTGCACTACTTCCTCCCAAAATGAGAAGAACAATATGATTAACGCTAGCTGGGGTCATGGTCAACGTTGTTGTACTAGCGCAAGGACTAAAACGGGAGGAAAATCACCTGGATCCCTTGAGGCAGTGGAAGAGCTGGGGCTGCCGCACCACAGTGGGGACGAGCGTGATGTCAGGAATGACCTCGCTGGGCGGTAAATCTCGGGACACCACGACCGCCTGCCTAGGTAATCCACCCGCCAAGACACCTTGCACGAGATCCCTTCTAGTTGCCTGGAAGGGAGCAGTGGGGCATCGAAGTACCAACGATGGAGGAGGCCAGTCGATTCAAAGGCATGGAGAAGCTCCATGGGCACCTCAAGCGCTGGCGCTGAACCCGGCGTGCTCGAGGCGA